>CM074949.1:24139389-24151396 GCA_037577455.1 Pangasius macronema
GAATAAACCGCATAAAACACTTCATGATGGTAGCAGTAACTCTTCATGTCTGGCCACATCACATTATGCCGTGGTTGATTATTTTCCTGTAATAGCATGCCCCCGAGTGTTTTATTCTTTATATTGCAGTTCTTCTTCAAGCTGTTAAGTTGATTGGTTATAACTGTATTGTAGGGTTCTACCCATGATTTACATTGCTCTCTCTTTTGCATTTGGGGATTTTCCCCTCAACCTGGTGGAGAACAAAGGTGAACCTTTCCAACTCTCACTTTTCAACGCCTTGCCCACTTCCAATGTATGGCTTCTGGAACATTTCTAATGCGGTCTTAATGAAACACAGATTCACTGTGCCTCCCTGCGTGACCTCACCCTCTCCTCATTGTGTTGATTCAGTGGTAATTAAGTGCTCATGTAAATTTGGCCTGATATATTGTCTAAAGCAGTGGGTAGGATCTCCAGTGCGGCTGGCGGCGTGATTAGATTGGTAGTGAAGCTATGTTTTTTTGTTTTTTTTTTTCCCCTTTTTATTGCACGAAAGAGCCTTCTCACTCGAGCTAACACTCTGCTCGATTAGTCTGGTATTGATCTAAACGTAAATGAGAATGGATATCATTTTGACTGGTATAGCCGATCTTGCTTGCTCTTGGCAATAATTCTGAGTTTGAGAATATTCTTGGCCGAACTATTTAATTTCAGCCGTGTCCTGGTGACTTTCCTCTTTAGCTTGGCTTGCAATTTCCAATCTTATTATAGAGATATATAGTTTGCTCTGGTCTGTATTTTGAGAAGCTATTAATCCTTCTCCTGGCTAGCATCATGCGAAATGCTGATGTTGATATTAGAGAGTGGATTATGGCTGCATACCTTATCATAATTACATCTGACCATCTGACACGTGGTTAATTGACTCCTTCCCATTTTGCATTAGGGGGGTGACAAATCGTTGTCTGTTGCTGCCTTTCTCTTTCGCTCCCTCCCCAAAATAAAGAGTTATTTACAATGCTGGTGATAGGGACCCTGCTTTCACTGGGAGCTTATGCTTTAATACCCAAACGTTCTCACATACTATATTATCACAGACAATGACGACAGGCTGTTCAGAACGGTTAAGTAACCACAGTTTAAATTTACCGTCAGGTGGAGTAAAGCTCTGGATGGACCTTAATGATGCTGTTTGTGACAGTAAGGGCACGTGCCTTGGTTTACTCGCCCCTTTTGACACCCGACACCTGCATCTCTGCTGCGTTTGGGAATGGGAAGAAGCATAAATTTCATTGTCAGTGGAAAGAATCCTTGACATGTGCCACATATTTATAGCTCCCTCTTAGCTTTGCATGTCGTGGGTAATGCGATATCGTCCATACAGCAAAGACGAACTACTAAGCAATCAGCTGTTGGAAGGCTCCGCTGTCCAGGGTTGTAACCCAAGAAGTGGACAAGCTTGAGCTGTTGAAAATGGCCCTGTCTTGCGTACATCAATCATATCAGCAGCATGGGGGTGAAAACAGAGCGTGGATTGAGCACATAACCTCCTCTGGCCGCGTGGTTCGAGAATATTTGGCATGGCGATCAGGGCATCACTCAGAGAACCGTAAATCGCCTTTCTCCGAATCCATTTAAAAAAGAAGTCATGCTCACATAGACAGCCAGCCCGTCCTCGATGGAAAAGAACACTGCAATCCAATCTAAGACACTAGTATAATACTGCTGTTATGCGACATGATCTCGAGTTTCCAGTGTAGTCGGGCAGGAATTTATTTGACATGAGATATTGCGCATGAATGGCTTCGTACAGCGTACAGCGAAAATGTTCTCACAAGCGTGCACCATGAAAGTAGTAAAACTAAGGTCCATGTCGTACCATTTTTGGGGGATATATTTTTGAGTGAAGTATCTTTGTGGATACTTCTCCACCCACTACCATCTGATTTTTTTTTTCCCTCCATACATCAGAACTTCATGAATTGTGCTTAGATCTCTAAGCTTGGTGTTCTCATGTTCTTTGATGCGAGTCTTGCTCTGTTTAAACGCCCCAGAAATGTTCTGTCATGTAACCTGATCTGAGTCGATTGTTCTTTCATCTTCATTTCAAACGTTCCTGAATGTTCTAACTGAAATGATGTTGGAGTGAGTGGTTCAGTGAGCCTTTGCAGATAATAGCCTCAGATACTTGTTGATGGCTGACAGGAGAGGAACCCCATGTGGTCTTCTGCTCTCGTAGCCCATCCTCCTCAAGATTCGGTGAATTGTGCATTCTGAGATGCTTACCACGGTTGTAAACAGTGCTTGTTTATGCTACTGTAGACTTTTCGTCAGCTCAAACCAGCCTAGTCGTTCTCCTCTGTCCTCTCTTATCTACAAGGTGTTTCCACCTGCAGAACTGCCGCATACTGGGTGTTTTTTGTTTTCTGCACCATTCTGTGTAAACACTAGGGACACTTTGTGTGGAAATTATATGTTTCTGAAATACTCGGACCAGCCCATCTGTCTCCAACAATCACGCCATGGTCAAAGTCACTGAGATCACATGTGCTCCTGCGCTGCAGTCAGAGTGATATCTTTAAATGCGATTTCCTGCTTTCAGTGATGTACGAGTGAACACCTCTGGTTAAATGGAAGCGAAATAGAAACATACTTCAGTTCAGGAAAGTCTAGGTTTTCCAGAACTATGTATAGTGGAAAATGTAGAAATCTCACCGTGGGAAGGATCTTCCCAGGATGCCAAACAAATACGTAATGAAGCTTCTTAGAAGACATAAGTTAAAATGGAACGTTGCTATGTAGAACAGAAAGCTTGCATGGTTCTGTCGTGAGCAGATGCTTTTATTCCGATCCAAACAAAGCATCTAGCAAGGATTCATAACTTGAGAAATGAGAGACAGATGCTAGCTCGTTTAAGCGCTAGAGTGGGCTCTGTGTTAATAACATAATAAGGGAAACAAAATGCTATTAACATAAAAATATTAAAGTTTAATAACGTCTGCAGTTCTCAGAGCTATACATAGTAGAAAATGTCCAACTGTCCCCATGTGAAGGGTTTATTCAAGCCGCCACACACACAGTACAGTAAAGAGCGTCTGATGATGGACCGTATTTGCAGAGCAAACGAGGTGTCGAGCGATTTTTGGAGAGGTTTGTATGTGATGACTGACAGAACCAAAATGGCTGCTGATGCCAGTGGTAGACAGTTCATCTGTCCCTGTCTTAAACCTCTAACTGGCAATGATCTGTGCATTCAAGTGAAAAACACACCTAGCACAAGTTGGCACCTTTTAAACTTCAGATACAAAAGTTTGAATGTATCTCATCTCACATACAAACCCATTTTAAAAGTCTACATTAGCACATAGTATATAGTTTAAGATATTCGTTTTTTTCTCAGCGATTGGAGCTGCCGATTTACACCAAGCGCCCGGGAGACGCATTGAACAGTCAGATGGTTGTTAGGAGGTCTTCCTTCCCTACCCCCTACCGCCCCACACGCCCCACCCCCCCATGGATCTCGGCAGGGCTGCTGGGAATTCTCGAGTCTCACCTCATTTACACACGTCTGAGCAGATAGCACCGAGTCACATTACGCTCTCCCAGTGAGCGAAGGGTATGCAGCTACGCTTGCTGTGCCACATACAGCGCCAACTCTCTCTCTCTCGCTCTCTCTCTCTCTCTCTCGCTCTCTCTCTGTCTACTAAATACACGCGCAGTCCCTTTTGCCTGCCTTTCCCTCTCTCTCTCTCTCTCTCAGACACACACACACACACTCTCAGGAGTCGCCCGCTCGTCTCACGTCTCCACGCGTGTCTCTCTGCATGGCCGGCTGATCACACAAGTCGCTCCTGATTTACGAGACCCAAATTCCTCCAGGCTGAATCACAGCGAGACGGACACGGGCTTTCTGACGGAGAAGGAGAACCCACGATTTGTTTTTTTTTTTTTTCCTTTGCATATCTCTTCACATCAATGATGGACTGACCCAGTTTTTTTTTTTCCCTGCTGTGGGATGTTTTTTTTTTCTTTTTTTTTTCTTTTTTTTTTTTTTGCCCTGTGGTTCAGAGGTGTAACTGAAAGCTGCATCTGGTGACAGCCTCTCTCTCTCTCTCTGTTTCATCTCTGCCTCTTTCGTCCACTTGTCCTCTCTGTCCACTTCACTCCGCTCATCTAAGGTTCGCTCCTGGAACTTATCCTCCCCTCTGCCAGCATCCGACGGCTCTACCCTCACACATCATGCTCCTAGGTGAGTCCTGTTCTTCCCTCTTTATCTCCGCCAAACTCCGGTGTCAAACACATGCCGAGCCTATAGACACCTGAGTGAGGAAAGCTGTAAACACAGCGAGAGCTGGCGGGATCGCCAAGCTTTTGTTCCAGCACTCTTGGGTTTAATTCGATCGCATTCAAGAACTTCCAGCGTAACAAGCTTGAAATATTCGCTTTTGGTTATTGGCTTTGTGTGGAATCTTGCTGGCACTGATGTTTGCTTTACGGTTGTACAATTTGTGCCGGGCTTCTAAACACATCACAGATGATGCAAGCTTTCATATCATAATCTTATATTGCTGCGGTGCCTTGCTGCTGTTTTTTTTTTTTGTTTGTTTTTTTGTGGTTGTGAAGTTAGATGTCAGAATCATCCGTGAATTCAAGATGATTTAATTCCCGATTATTTAATCTCCATTTAATTCAGGGTGCTTTTGGTATTGGTATGAGATTAATGATGTTACATTTATACAACCAACTGTTAGTAATTGATATTAGACATTGAAATATTAAACACCAACCAGAAGAAATAAAATAAAGATACACATTGACTCTTTTCTTTTTAATGCAAAATCTGAATCTTGTGAATTTTGTTAGTTATTTTACCCCAGGTACTTAATTCAGGATGCTTATGTATGCTCTATAACCTGTATGCTAACTAAGAAGCCTGGAAAACTACAAACTGTTAAAATAATGTAAGCAGAAAAAGAAACAAGGATACCCTGTACCTGTTATAGAGGATCTTCTTTAAAAAAAATTAAATAAATAAATAAATTCCCTGTGCTCATCTCTGTAGCCCAGCTGAAGTCCACAGGTCTGAAGTGAATCTTGTGGTGGCCAATCCAAATAATTCTTAGATAATGAGATAACGGCTGCTTTTCCTTCAGAGGAAACTCTCTGCTTGGTTAATGAGTTAATGAACACGATAAATTGAATAATTTTTTTTACTCATGAAGCTCAAATGCTGCTCGTTATGTGCAAAAAAAGTGATTTAAGAAGGATCGAGGTTTTAGTGTCACTCTACTCTGAGTGACTAAACGTTTCTGAGATCAGTAAATAAAAATCAATAATGATACACTGCGTTCGTTGTCACAGGGTTTGTTTCGGACGTCATGTGAGCAGGGTTCTAGTTTCCTCTCTTTTTACTGCAGTTCAAATTTTTAACCTTTTTTTTTTTTACCCAAGCGAAGAGCAATGATGAACACATTCAACAAGCTGCTTAAATCACTTTTGAATATAATACGCTGCTGTTTTGACATGCGAGTGCCACCACTGATTTACTGCCCTCATTATATCATTCACTGTCATTAATTCAATGCACAGGGTGTGTTACAACACTTTTACTGCATACGCACTCTGTGTGAGTGCAAACAGACCTGCAGTTGTCAGATCCTGCTGGTGGGTTCATACCAGGTTCCTCCTTTTCTACAATGATGCACACAAAAGGTACACAAATGAATGCCCCCTAGTGGAGAAACTTCAGCCTGTTAGAGCTACGTGAGGGAGGGAGGGAGAGAGAGTGAGTGACTGAGAGAGTGAGTGAGTGAAGGTGGGAAAGAGGGAGTGATGGAGAGAGGGAGGGAGTGAGTGAGTGAGGGTGGGAAAGAGGATGTAATGGAGAGAGGAAGTGAGAAAGGGAGTGATGGAGTGAGTGAGGGTGGGAAAGAGGATGTAGTGGAGAGAGGAAGTGAGAAAGAGGGAGCGAAAGAGAAAGAGAGAGAGAGTGAAAGAGAGAGAGTGATGAAAAGAGTGTGAGAGTGAATGAGAGAGAGAGAGTGATGGAAAGAGTATGAGTAAGTGAGAGTGAGAGAGAGGGAATGATGGAGAGAGATTGTGATTGCATGAGTGTTGGAGGGAGGGAGTGATGCAGAGAGTGTGAGTGAGAGAGAGAGGGAGTGATGGAGAGTGTGATTGCATGAGGGTGGGAGAGAGGGAGCGATGGAGAGAGAGTGAGGGTAGGAGAGGGAGCGACAGAGAGAGAGTGGGACAGGGAACAATGGAGAGAGTGAGGGTAGGAGAGAGGGAGTGATGGAAAGAGTGTGATTGCATGAGGGTGGGAGAGAGGGAGAGATGGAGAGAGAGTGAGGGTAGGAGAGGGAGCGGGAGAAAGGGAGCGATGGAGAGAGAGTGAGTGTGGGAGAGAGAGTGATGGAGAAAGCGTGATTGTATGAGGGTGGGAGAGAGGGAGTGATTGAGAGAGAGTGAGGGTAGGAGAGGGAGTGGGAGAGAGGGAGCAATGGAGAGAGAGTGAGTGTGGGAGAGGGAGTGATAGAGAAAGTGCGATTGTATGAGGGTGGGAGAGAGGGAGTGATTGAGAGAGGGTGAGAGACAGGCAGTGATGGAGAGAGAGTGTGTGATTGCGTGAGTGTGGGAGACGGTGTGAATGAGTGAGGGGCTAAGTGTGAGATTAAGTGAGGGTGATAATGAGTGAGTGAATGAGTCATTGGTTGAATGAGGGATGGAGGAAGGGAGGAAGTGGATCGAATAAGTGAGGAAGTGAGTGAGTGGATGAGGAAGAGGTTGAATGAATGGGGTAGTGAGTGGCTGAGAAAGTGAGTGGGCGGGTGAGGAACTGGATGAATCATGAGTGGCTGAGTGAGTGGATGACTGAGTGAGTGAGGAATTGGATGAATGGTTGGGTGAGGAAGTGTTGAGCGAGTATGTGGGGGAGGAAGTGAATGAGTGAGGAAGTGGATGAGTGAGTGAGCATGGAAGTGGATGTGTGGGTGAGGCAGTGAATGAGTGAGTGGGTAAGTGGATGAGGAAGTGAATGAGGCAGTGAATGAGTGAGTGAGTGAGTGGATGAATGGTTGGGTGAGGAAGTGATGAGCGAGTATGTGGGGGAGGAAGTGAATGAGTGAGGGAGTGGATGAGTGAGTGAGCATGGAAGTGAATGTGTGGGTGAGGCAGTGAATGAGTGAGTGAGTAAGTGGATGAGGAAGTGGATGAGTGAGTGGATGAATGGTTGGGTGAGGAAGTGAATGAGTGAGGAAGTGGATGAGTGAGTGAGCATAGAAGTGGATGTGTGGATGAGGAAGTGGATGAGGAAGTGGGTGAGTGAGTGAGTGAGGAAGTGGGTGTGTGAGTGAGGAAGTGGAAGAGTGTGTGAGTGAGGAAGTGGATGAGTGTGTGAGTGAGGAAGTGGATGAGTGTGTGAGTGAGGAAGTGGATGAGTGAGTGGATGAATGGTTGGGTGAGGAAGTGAAAAGCGAGTATGTGGAGGAGGAAGTGGATGAGTGAGTGAGCATGGAAGTGGATGTGTGAGTGAGGCAGTGAATGAGTGACTGGGTATGTGGGGGAGGAAGTGAATGAGTGAGGAAGTGGATGAGTGAGTGAGCATGGAAGTGGATGTGTGGATGAGTGAGTGAGTGAGGAAGTGGATGAGTGAGTGATTATGTGGGGGAGGAAGTGGATGAGTGAGTGAGCATGGAAGTGGATGTGTGGGTGAGGCAGTGAATGAGTGAGTGGGTATGTGGGGGAGGAAGTGAATGAGTGAGGAAGTGGTTGAGTGAGTGAGCATGGAAGTGGATGTGTGGATGAGTGAGTGAGTGAAGAAGTGGATGAGTGAGTGAGTGAGAAAATGAATGAAGAAATGAGTAATAAGTAAGTGAACGAGAGACTCTATGAATGAGTGAGGGGATTCTGGAGGAAGTGAGTGAGTGACTGAGGAAGTGGGTGAATGAATCAGTGAGTGAGTGAGAGACTTGGTACAGGAGCAAGTGAGGAACTGACTGAGAAAATGAAGGAGTGAGTGAGGGGGCAGAAAGGAGTGAGTGGTGGTTTTGGTATTGTTTGGTAAAATGGATTAATATTTTCTAAAAATAAAGCTCATTTCTAAGCCAAAAGTGGATTTTTTCGTTTTTTAAAGTTTTGGCTGTTTTCCAGTTATCTGCATGTCATCCGAGGGGTTTCCCCAGACATAACAGCGTTAAGTTGCTGTGACAGGCGGAGGTCTGTGAGCGATCATCTCCAGTCAACAAGACTCGTACTGTAAACAGAAATAAACACAGGATTTACTCGGTGCTTGTTTTGTCCAGAGCTGTCTCCCCAGGCTGCTGTTGGCTTACTCACCACCCATGTCTGATTATTCTCGAACGTTTGGGCACTAAATCAGGGTCCCCACTGAAAAAACATCATTAAAGTTCCTGAGCTGGTTTGTTTCCCCTCCGCCAGCAGGCAGTACTTACCTTCACACTGATGAACCATTTACATAATCAGCTTTCATAAATGTTCATGGAGCTCATTAAATATCGAAGGTGGGTTGTTGCACGTCTTTGTTTTTATTGATGAGGACGGAAATTGCTGTCTGTTTTTTGACTGTGTCCAAAAAAAAAAAAGAAGTAGAGTGTAAAAGTGGTGCAAATTTTAGCAACAGTCTTTCACTTAGAGCCACCTTGGTGCCAGGGACAGAGTGTGTGTGTGTGTGTGTGTGTGTGTGTGTGTGTGTGTGTGTGTGTGTGTGTGTGTGTGTGTGTGTGTGTGTGGGTGAGACAGCTAATGCTTTAGTTAAGATTCATTTTCTCCAGTCAGGACACGTCCACGGCCCACATTTAGCCCTCATATTTGATGTGCGTGTGTAAAAATAAGCAGATCGCCTCAACCTGCTGGCTCAGGAAGCAGAGTGGAACTGAGACATGCATTTCTGTAACATTATTTACTCATCACGTGGGGTCTTATGATTCCTATAATGTCAGAATTGAGATATTTATGGCTGGGTTATATGCATAATATTTTGAGCAATTTGCTGGTGTACCGTCTGAATGTACCGCTTTTTTTATCCAACGCTATTCCTCTTATAAAATCATGCCCTCTTTGTGTATTGTCACATTGCAGTGTTCATATCATAAGTAAAATCAGCAAGCTGCATGAGGATATTGTTAAAACGATTAGCACCAAATTGTCCAAAACACTCAGAAACATGATCTTAAGTGGAAAATTCAGGACTTAAATAAAGCCCAGCCATTGTTTTCCCAAAGCACTAAAGCCTGTGCCAGCTCAGCTTGCTAAATTAGCTCCGTAGCTCCATTGTTAGTTCTGCACATTTAATTAGTAGCATAGCCTTCATTTAAAATAATTGAATAAAATTGAAGGAAAACCAAAAAATGGTAAGAACAAACAAATTTCAAACAACCATTTCATTTGGATGAAAATAAATAACTGTATTTCTCTGCTTGTCATAGGGGATTCAGTGAATGTCACGTGACCTCTCTAATTCTATTTATTTAATACACTGACAATTTTGGAAAATAAATCAGTACCATTTGCAAGAAATAGTTGTAGATTCTGATCGTATGAGAATACAGAGTAATATTTTCAGTATAAATTGGCAGTATTTTGAGAGTAGTGTCAAAGTCACAGCAAAAACGAGGTAATATTTCAGAAGAAACTCCTAAGATCTTGAGAAAAACAAGTAGAATAAACGTTGCCGTATGGCAACGCAATCAATAGTTGTGTTGATGTCATGTGGCTAGAAGCGTATGATACAAACAATGACCCAAAAGTTATTGTGAATTATTTCATAGCTCTAATGTTGTGCTTTTGAAGTTGACCCAGTGCCGAAAATGGGCACGTCACGTTTCTTCAGTCAGTACGTCTCATCTTTGAGGTTATTCGCGAAATATTGTCATCTTTTTCTTGTAACTTTGTTTCTTGTAACATTATTCTTGAAATGTTAAAAAAAAAAACATTCTTGAAACATTACTGCTTTTTTATTGCCATTTTGAGACTCTATCCTCTTAATATCTTCTTAACCCTTTACTGCACATTGTTGCCATATGGCAACAATTTACAAACTTCCCCCCTAATTTTTTTTTTTTATTTTGAAATATATTGAAAAATTGAAAAATCCATAAAAAATAATTAAATAATTCATGCAGTAGAGGGTTAATATCTTGACATTATTACAAATTGTGACTAATTATATTTTTGTGTAGTTGTTTTTATTTTATTACAACAAAACTGGTCCGGTTTACCTGCTTGTTCCTGTTCTTACTAAAGTCACAAATCCCCAAATAGCCCAAACTTTAGAGCACTTTCTAAAATCATAATGATATAAATATGAGGTAATCGAGATGGTTGTCCAAATGGGGTCTCAGGACTGTGTTGAGCATCGTCAGGGGCTCACTGATCGTCCCGGAAACCGCAACCCATCATCGTCAGTGTTATTATGCTCGTAGCTAATGTCAACTTGACACTATTTGACTGGAATGTCTTCCTTACTTAATGACTCGTACTAATTATACACGATTATTTTCAGACGTTTGGAGACATGCCCTTAAAAGTTGTGAAAAGTGATTATTCTACGAGTCTGATCCTACTAACTGCTAATAGATTATTCAAAATGACTGAAAATGATCGTAAACATGGCCATCATCCAGAATTCGGTCATTACGGGAGACTGCGCTGATTTGTATCGGCATTTTGCTAGTCATCATCATCATTACACCCCCCCCAAACACCACCACCCACCCCTCCTCCTCCCCCCTCTCACCAGGTGACTGTAATTGCAAACATTTGTTATAGCGAAGAGCTCTGTCAGCAGCAAGAGTGATTAATGTGTGGGCCGGTCTCGTTGACCTCCGCCTAATGCTCGCTGCCGTTCTGCTTTTAAAGCGTGCACGATAGTGAGCCGCTTCGGCCCGGGAGGAATTTGTACCTGCCGCGCTCCGGATACGTTAGACACACTGTAGCTTTGAGCGAGATAACAATCCCCTCCACAGGAGGATTCAATTTGCTTTAGGCTTTTCCCCACCACTGAATAATAATGTCCATTAGTGTTTGATCAAGTGTAATAGCACTAAGTAGGGTTTGGGAGTGAGGGAGTGAGAGAGCGGCTCGGCTTGCAGGCCCACGCGCTGAGACCGGAGAAAAAAAATTCCCAAACATGAGGGATATGTTCCTTAATACATTTACATACCAAATCACATAGAGTTAGACTTCGCTCAACTGCTGAGAAAGAACCCAGTAGCTATGATAGGAGTTAATGAAGTGGCTGTTAGTGTAAAATTTGCTGCAGCATCTCTCGGCCTGAGGCATGAACTATGCATTTTGCATTCATATATGTATAAATTCTGACATTTTCTACTATATTTCTGAAAACTGCAGGCTTCCTTCTTTCTCTTTTGCATGTCTTTAGAAAGTCTTAGCATTTTAAAAAACTGGTTCCCCCAAAAGCGAAGAAGGAAACTTTCATTTAAAGATCTAACTCTGTTTATAGTTTCACAACACCAGCAATCCAGGTTCAGTCTTCGGTTAGGGTGAGAGCACAGGGTTTGATTTTATTCAGAGCTTTGAAGATATATGATCAAATCATGTTGGATGCATGAAAACAAATTGTGTTAATGTAACTCGGTTCAATCAAGTGGAACCGATGTACACACTTGAATTAAGTCAATTCAATGAGCTTTTTTTTTTTTTTCCCCAGTGTGGGATTTAAGCATTTGCTCATTATTTTGTATTGAGCACTATGAAAATAGTGTGAGTGTGTGTGTGTGTGTGTGTGTGTGTGTGTTCCTACGAAGGGTTCTACTTCGATCGCTCGAAGAGAACGCTTTCTTCTTAGAACAGTGTAAGGATTTTCCCAAATTGAAAGCTGAAGAACTCTAGTGTTTTAAGACGATGTAGACGTAGACGTAGACGTTTATGTATCTCGAGACGCTATACTATAACATTTAAAAACATTTCTGTAATAATAATAAACGTTTGTATATTTTGGCAATTTTTGTTATTTGATAGCCGGTTAAACTCGCTTGAGTTTTAT
>CM074949.1:24203817-24215553 GCA_037577455.1 Pangasius macronema
CAAGTATTAAAATTATGGTTATATTTACAATTATGTCACTTTGTCCAAATACCTTTGAGCCCCTGAAAATGGAGGTAGTTTGTTGAAAACAAATGGCTGTAATTCCTAAAGGGTAAACACCATATTTTTGTGGAACGTCTTAAAATAAAGCTGAAAGAATGAATTAATTAATCAAATAATATAAAAAAATAATAATAATATTTCAGATTTTAAGCTAAACTTTAATAAGATTTGTATGAAAAAGGCAATGTGACTTTTGTGTTTCCATCATGTTGTTGAAAAGCCAAACACACACACACACACACCACACACACACACACACACACACACACACACACTCACACACACACACACAATGATGGAGAGACAGGAAAGTGTTTATCACTTTTTACACCTTGGCCGAGCTCGAGAAGCAAATCTGATGTTCAGTTTTTAGAATATCAGCTATTTTTATTCAGCTGGATGGAAATTTTGCTCTGTGTGTGTGAGTGTGTGAGTGTGTGTGTGTGTGTGTGTGTGTGTGTGTGTGTGTGTGAGAGAGTGTGAGAGTGTGTGTGTGTATGACAGCAGAGTAACTGAGCAAATCATGAGTGCTGTCACCGGGAACAGCTCTGGGATGAACTCAATTACAGCCGAGGCAGAGGATTAGAGACCTGCTCCGATCATGACCCAGACAGAGAGAGAGAGAGAGAGAGAGAGAGAGAGAGAGAGAGAGAGAGAGAGAGAGATGCAAGGAAAGACAGAAAGACAGATAAAGGGAGAGACAGTCAGAGAGAGAAGGATGGAAAAACAGATACAGATGAAGAGAGCGGTGAAGAGACAAACAGTTACAAATGGCTTTACGGGACTTTTAGGCAAGTTTACATTAAAAATCTGTGAATTTTGTGAGTCATACGCGCAGCGGTGTGTGTGTGTGTGTGTGTGTGTGTGTGTGTGTGTGTGTGTGGTGAACCCTGAGTCAGTGAATCATTTCAGTCAGAGCTTCTCTTCTGTCTTATACAGCGAATCAGTGTTTAAAAATCTGTTTGAGTTTTTTAAACATCTGAGAATTGTGTAAGCTGTATTTCCTGCATCCCCCTGCAGCTTTAACCTCTGCCCCAAGATTTACACACGCAGCACGGATCCCAATGTGACTCCCAAATTTGTGTTCAGAGCCGGTTCTGACCTTTCACTTAGCTAAAACACGGCTGCCATCTGGAACCGCAGTTCAGGCGCGAGAACCGTCTCACGGCTGATTAATTCACCCTCACACCCGGCGCATAAACACGATCAATCCTGCGCCAGGCCGCAGCTCGGATGCAGCGGGGGGCGGAGAGGACCCCGCCGCGCCTGCAGACGGACGGCGAGTCCCTGAGACGGGAGAGAGGAACCGACGTGAAGGAACATGAAGGACACGCGGAACATCAATCAGAACCGGGAACGTGGAGAGCTCGTAACACGACAGTGAGCGAGAAAACCAGAGGAGGTGGAAAAGAGCATCGAGGAACAGATGCTGTGGTTCCAGTGGCTGGTGATATCCATGTGTGTGTGTGTGTGTGTGTGTGTGTGTGTGTGTGTGTGTGTGAGTATACACAATAGGGACAGGCAGATAGGGAAGCTGCCAGTGGAATGGTAGATGATTATCAGAAAAAAAAAAAGAGGATGCTAGTGCTTTGTCATTGTGTCATTGATTGAAGCATACACACACACACACACACACACACAAACACACACACACACACACACACACACACACAGCTTAACATCAGGTAATGTGATGTCCAGTGACCGACAGGACTAGATGCAGCAATAGACACACACACACACACACACACATACACACACACACGCACGCACACTGAATTATTTCCCATGGGTGCACCCGTCGTTTTTTTCATATTTGCTTTTTATAATATGAATTTCTGCAAGACAATATTTGTATTATTCAGCACTGGAAAATGTCTTTTCAAAAAGGGCATCAAAGGACAAAATGTCCTTTACGTAAGATCGATAAGATTTAAGTTACACACGTCAGGTCGCAATCTAATACTGAAATTGCGCGCACCAACACTCAGACCTCAGACGTAACTACAGACTCTCGTGCTATTAACTTCCATGAGAGTTACACACACGGGGACGCTGGAGTCGAGCGCATTTCTCTTGCGCGATATCATCTCGAGTGAGGAGCGGCATTACGTCCAGCGCTACTGTCTGACAGTCTGATGGAACTACAATGTGTCACTCTGAGATTTATGTTTTGGGCGTAAACACACTCAGAAACACTATGGAGGACGATATTAAGCATAATCATGGATTACATTATGAATAAACTTAAAGTGAGCTGTAGCAGATGAGTGTTTGGTCAGCTTATCCTTCAAACCGTCTGCATGTTTTCTTTACATGAGCACGCATCGGATTATCAGCATTATTTCGTTTATTCAAAAGTAATTAAAAACGTGACGAGATCACTTTGTGCACATGATTATCTGTCGCAGTGTGATATAAAAGACAAAACAAAAAAAAAACATGAAGTGCTTGATCAAGTGAAGGAGATTTCAGTAATCTGAATACCGAAAATCAACTTAAGCGGGCGTGTAACCTGATTCTGAATATGAGGAACTTTCCCGACTAAAGAAAACCACATCACTGAGTTTTCCCTTCATTCTGCTGCCAAATAAGCACAGGAAGTGAAGTTCAGGGACATCAGACAAGCCGCAGTGTACGACTGGCTTCTCATTCAAACAACCTGAGACACAGCAACGAAGAACAACAACAGAGAGAGAGAGAGAGAGAGAGAGAGAGAAACAGTCTGAGAAAGAGATAGAGAGAATGCAAAAGAGAAAGAGAGAGATAAAGAGAGACAAGGAGAGAAAGATAGAGACAGATAAGAGCTCAAGAAAGAGAGTGTTGCCCGAGAAACAGACTGGGAGAGAGACAGAGAGAGAATGTCACAGGTTGAGTGAAACAGCGTGTGTGTGTGTGTGTGTGTGTGTGTGTGTGTGTGTGTGTGTGTGTGTGAGAGAGAGCGAGAGAGAGAGAGCGAGAGAGGGAGAGAGACAGTCTGAGAATGAGAAAGCAAGAGAGTGCAAGAGAGAAAGAAAGAGATGGAGAGACAAAGGGATAGAGAGATAGAGATAGATAAAAAGAGGGAGAGACAGTGAGAGAGTGTGTGAGAGAGAGAATGTCACAGGTTGAGTGAGACAGCATGTGTGTGTGTGTGTGTGAGAGAGAGAGAAAGAGAGAGAGGTAGAGAGAGAGAGAGAGAGAGAGAGGACATTACCATCTATTTGCATTTGTTACACTCTCCTTCCTTAGCCATTACCTGAGTCTATAACCTTTCCACTGGGAACTGATAGAGAGAGACAAGAGAAATGAAGGGCAGCGAGGAGTGAAAGAGCAGGTGAGAGAGAGAGAGACACAGACAGAGAGAGAGAGAAAGAGAGAGAGAGATGAGTAGTCCATCATTCTAAATGATCTTCACCTTTCTGACATCTTCTGCACATATTCTGCAGCTGTGAAGCCAGAAAAGACAGATAAACACCATCCACACATCTCTCTCTCTCTCTCTCTCTCTCTCTCTCTCTCTTTCCCTCTCTCTCTCTCTCTCTCTCTCTCTCTCTCTCCTGTCACACACACTCCTCTTCGACACGCACTTAGCATCTCTTCAACTCACCAAAACTCTCTCTCCTTTAAAACGACACACTGGTGTGATGAAGTGGAGTCACTGCTAACACGGCAATTTGCCAACGATTATGACTTCATATTTATTGACAAACGACGAGTTGTACTTTTTATCCGTTTATAGTTATTTTAACGTTGTGGAATGTGACGTCTGTGTAAGAAGTTTATGGAATAGCAGCTATAAACAGTCGCACTCACTCCTCAGCGCAGAAGAAAAACTTAAAGTTACAGCTTTATCTCTGACTGTTACAAAGCCCTGACACTGGAGACTCCTTCCCTCCTCCCTGTGAATGAGCTGTTACTATAGAAACGATAAGGTGGAACAAGTGCATTAATATAGACCTGTGATGTGCAGTGGCACTACTTCTGACCAATCAGAATCCAGAATTCCTCAGCGCTGTGGTGTAACATGTCATCGCGGTCAGACTGCAAACCACAAAGTGGTTTCTGAAGTATTTTAGAGCACAAACTTTTGCATTAAGCTACGTTCCTTGCTGTGCGAAAACACCATTAAGCTACGTGACAGAAATAACCGGAAAAAAAAACGCACACTGCAGGTATAGCATGAGTCCTACGCTGCATCATTTATATTTCATAAAACATATGAAAAATATGATTAATGCAGCCTGAGTGCTTAGCGGCCATGGTTGTTAGCTCCATGATGCGAGAAAACACACACACACACACACACACACACACACACGAACGACAAGCTGTCGTGCTACGGTTGGATGTACATTGCTAAAAAAAATACGTCTCTTTATGCTAATATCAGTTTTGAGACCATGTTACTTTGTCACATTGTCACACAACACCAGCATTTAAGACATAAATCACATGCGCACGCTGCTAATTATGCATATTTTCATTCTTAGCCGTTCATTAGCAAGATTAGCGCTCGGTTCTGACAGAGTATCGAGACATAGGTTCGGTCCCACACAGAATAATAGCTCCCGGATTACACAATCTAACAGTTAGCCAAATGTTTAGCCTAATGCTCAGCTAGTTTTCTAAGGCATGGTGTTACTTACATGGTACAACACTTAAACTAGCAGTAGCTGACTTGATAGTCAAGGAGTTACTCTGCTAAAATGCTAACAGCTAGTCAAGCTAGCTTCTTAGTTAGTGTCTAGGTGTCTGGTGAATTTTTTTTTTTTTTGAGCAGTAGTTTGCAGTTTAAAAACATTCTTAAGAAAGAAAAAAATTGGCATGTCATCAGTTCAAGAAGCTTTGCATTTAGGAGCCCTATTTATTTGTATTTATCTATTTTTTTAGCCTTATTTTTAAGCTAGCTTGCTAGTGCACGGTTTACATTACATGATATAACAGCTTAGCATTAGCTGGCTTGTTATTAGACTTGACTAGTCAAGCAGTTACTGCACTAAAGAGAAAACACGTAGCTAAGATAACTACTTAGTTGTCAGTATTAACACAGTGAAGCGTTTGGGTAGCTAGCTGAGCAAATGTTACATATATGTACCTCTGCTTTTGTTTTAATTGTTTAAAGTTGTTTAAACTCCAAACCAACTGATGAAAAGATTCCCATGTCCTCATTTTCTGCTAAATTTGTTGCTAGCATTGCTAGTGCTGGGTGTTCAGCCTGTGTTCCTGTGGTAAGCTGTGTATTTTTTAGCTAGCTTGCTAGTGAATCATTTAAATTATATGCTATTACACTTAGACTAGCATTCACTGGCTTGCTAGGAAACGTAGCTAGCCAAATAGCTCCTGTGCTAAAGAGGTAACAGGTAGCTAGGCTAACTACTTAGGTTTAGCTAGCTGACTAGTTTAGCTAATGTTACACACGTACACTATGCCTTCTTTTGTGTATGTGTGTGTGTGTGTTGTTTGGTGTTTATGGGTGTTTAAAGTCCAAATCAATCAGTGACATGTTTCCCATGAACTATATTTCTCCTAAATTCTATTGCTAGCCCTTGCTAGCCGTTGTGTGTTTAGCATTTAACTTGTGTCCTGAGTCACCTATAACTGTACTGATTAGCATGTCAAAACGTTAGCGCACACTATATGTGTTACTTTGCAGTTTGGAAGTTGAAGCCTTACATCATTGACGAAACATTTATTTTTTTTTTAAATGTTAGCGTTTTTTAAAAGCTTAGCACACAAGTGGTCTCAATAAGCAGTTGCATATTATAAAAATGAAAATGTGCACATAAGGAGACCAAAAAAAGTACAAATGTGAACTTTCAACCGTTAGAATTTCATCGGTTTGATAAGCATTTCACTTTTAGGGTCTTCAGCTGATCACATTAGCTGTCAGCTGTTAGCGCTAGAGAGTTAGCCTTCAGAATTTCATCAGTTCTAGCAGCTCTGCTCTTTTACAAACCCTGTTTTCAGCTTTCAGATCATCATTAGCCACATTAGTGAGCAGGAGCGACGAGAATTAGCGATTAGCGAGTTTGTATCACATTGAGTATATTGACTTTTTAAACAGAGTGTCAATGGAGACACCTCGAAGCATAAAGCACGCTCACGTTACAGGAGCTAAAAGTGGATGCGTCACTTCTCGGTTGTCTTTATCAGGTTCCTGCGGCGGGGTTGGATAATGAATTCACCTCGTGTCGGACGACTCACCGGCTTCTGAGACGTAAAATGTCTAGAGGGCATGTCAGCTTACGAGTAGATGTAGAAAAAAATCAACTGGAAGTCAATTTTAATTTATATTCTTGCTCTTAATGTTCAGTTTCATCCAATTAGTAACGTTAGTCTGAAAGCTCAAAATACCCAGAGGTCATCACATAGATAAGATTCAATGCTGCTTTTTTGTATGAAATCCACTTGGTTTATTCAATTAATTTATTCAGCAAAGAAAAAAGGACTCTTTTCAAAAGGTCATACCAATCCAGCTGGCTTCCTGCAAGCTTTTAAACTTTGCCAGTAAGAAAAAGGTCCAAAGGCCTTGAGATGGCGCAACAGGAAGTGAAGACGCAGCAAAAGGATCAGAAAAGAGGTTCAAGCAAAGCAAAGCTACCTCACTTAAGCCAGAATAAAAGCCACTGAGCGATTGAGTGCTGCTGAATTCCGGACCCTGATTCACAGGTTTATAGTAATTCACTGTTATCGTTTCTATAGTAACACCTCATTCACAGGTTTATATTAATTCACTGTTATCGTTTCTATAGTAACACCTCATTCACAGGTTTATATTAATTCACTGTTACCGTTTCTATAGTAACACCTCGTTCACAGGTTTATAGTAATGCACCGTTATCGTTTCTATAGTAACACCTCGTTCACAGGTTTATAGTATTGCACCGTTATCGTTTCTATAGTAACACCTCGTTCACAGGTTTATAGTAATGCACCGTTATCGTTTCTATAGTAACACCTCGTTCACAGGGAATCGTATGGCAGACACACACCTAAACAGATTTTAAAAATGTGTATAATCATTAGTATGGTTAAGTTTTTTTTTAAGGAGATGTTTATCATTTATGGAAGGAGTCTCCAGTTCCAGTGCGTTGTAAGAGTCAGACGTGAAGCTGTAACTCTGAGTTTGCGTTCTGCAGGTTTTTTTAGTAACATGACAAGCTTCAAGAGAGAGAAAAGGGAGGATGGAGACTGAACGACTGTTTACAGCTGCAGTAAGTGAGAACAGGACCTAACTAGTTTCATGGAAGAAGACTATAAATATATTTTTTTAAAAATATTAAGTTCTTTAATAAATTTAAAAAAATGTAATCACTGTCAAAATGCTGTGGTACTAGAGGAATAAACAATGTTGCTAAGAATCCCATCATTGATTATTTCACCATAACTGCACAACATGAAGTGTTGGTAATGTCCTCACTGCTATTTGTGTATTTGCGTCATCATTTCAGTCCAGAGGGGATGAATACTTATGCAAGCCACTGTAAACAGAGAAACAGATGAAATAGATGAATAGATGGGGAAATGAATGTCCTTGGAGAATCTCATGCACAGAGACATGTTCTTGTCAGAGGATTTCGGTGCTCAGGAGGATAATCCGCAGGATGATTACTTTTGGGTTTGGAGTACCTTTGGACACCTCAAGGTCGAGTACCGGAGCTCTGGTGGTAACTTCATCTATTCTGAATTCCATAATAATAACAATAATAATAATACACAATGACACGTTCTGTGATTAGGTTCTTTCAGCTTTGTAGGGGTTTTGCTGTAGTTTGCATTTTCACCCAGTAGTACTCACAGATAGTGAATCTACAGTATAGCGCATCATACATTAGCGGAAGGAAGTAAGCTATTGAAGGAAAAAATGTTTCAGACATTTGACCTTGCTGTGACCTTGACCCTGTTTGGATCAAATCATCTGGATGAATTTCGAAATATAATCGGTTCATCTGGTGGTTACAGTGATAACGCCAACATTGAAAAAGTTGTTCTTGAGATATCGCGCTAATGAGAATCTCAGACGGACGCGCAGAAACATGATACCTCCACCACCTAGTGGCTGTAGGCATTATTATACCTAACTTAACACCACCTCACTGCTTATGCTTGCAAGCTTTAATTCAAAGTAGCTCTAGTTCAGGATTGCAACTTTAATTGTGGCGATAAACTAATGAGTAATAGTAAATAGACAATGTGCTAAAAGGTTATAATGGTCTTATGAAGTTCTTGTACGACTGGAGAGTCACCTCAACGCCAACATCCACGAAAACGCTCTCACAGTAGTGCAATTTCCATCTATTACCATCTATCTGTTCTTTTCTTTCACCTAACCAAGTTCCTTACTCCAGTGGTTCTCATCCCTGTTATCATACAACAGCTATCAAACGCGCAGAAGAAGACGGCATCGCTGACCACAAATAAACCAGACAATGTTCTATTTTTGGCTAAGCAGCGCTGCAGACTTGTTTCTTCTTCCTCACCGCTTTTCCTCACTTCCTCACAGTCACTCAGCTTACAACCACAGCGTGACGCTGACGTGGTAAGAGATTTTACGGAAAAGTCATTCTCAAAAGAACAACAAAAGCCCTCTGGTTTTTGTTTTGTATACAAGGATGCGCAAAGTTACTTTAAATCTAAATAAAAAAAACATTTTCCATTTTCTGCGCCGGATTGTGTGATTGTCGTGTCATGCTTCCACAACATCTTTACAATTACAAGATATTAAGATATGAATTAATCACTGAAGTGCTAGAAAAGGTCGCAAGATATTTCTGATTCTCAAAGACAACCAAAAATCCCATTGGGTTTCCAGCAGTAGGGAGAAGAAACTAATCACCGTTTCCACCAGACTCCCAACTCCAGCAGATCACATGCTCTGTGGTGTGTTATGGCGTTATGGCCGGGGGGCTCATTATGATTTAATTTGTGAATGTCAAGCTATTTCTGACTTTCTGGACTGAAGAAAGAGAGTTCTTTGTCACTTCGTGTCTAATTAAGGCCTATTTGTGCTAAAGGTGATGATGGGAAGAAGAAGGTGTTGCCATGGAGATTCAAAACAGAGCTGTGTCTCAAATCGCCTTGAATTGCATTACGTCTCAAACCAAAACTAAGCACTGGAGTTACACCACAGCATATTTGAGCAATAAATCACCTGGGGACGTGTTGTTCCAGGAAAATAATTAACTTCAGGGTGATAACAGTAACTCCGAAACAGAGTGATTTATTCGTTACACAGATTATAAATACAAACCGCAACCAGCTTTCCATGATAATGAGCTAGACTATGGTTACACAGCTCATAGCTAGCTCTCAAGCTAGCTAGCTAGCTATTTGGAAAATCTACTAAAACTATATTAGTTGTCAGATAATATATTAAATGTCAGATAATATAAATAAGATAAAGTGTAGCAGATATATCTGAACGGCTCAGCGGTTTCTAAACAGGACGCATTCTCTGCTTTGATTCACGCTGAGTGTGATATTTATTCATTCAAGTGCCGGAACAATCACCAGGGGTTGTTCGATTTAATACACAAGCGCATATTACTGCTGTATTTCCACAACGCCGTGCTGTAATCCTCATCCAGCCGAGCTGAATCTCGCACCGGGGAGAAAATTCCACCATTTTGTTCTCACTGCGAACAAACAGAGTGAAGGTTTAAACTGATAATCAGTAAAGAAGCTTTCATGCTAAAGGACAAAGACGATGATAAGAGGATATCTAGCTTATGTTTCATCTTCCTGCTAATGCGCCACTGTCACCAACAAGCAAAACATGATGGGGTTGTTTGTGAGAAATGATGAAAAGGATGATGTCTTTACTAAAATGTATAATCAGTGCAGCAGGGAAGCATACTTATCCACTTTTCTCCTGATTTAGCTACTGTCGCTCTGTAATTTCCACAATACCTGTACTGTGGAATTGTCAGGATCCAAGCTCACCATCTCCTGATGAAAGGATGAATGATTAGACTTCTTTCAAAGCCCCTGACTTCATCCTACATAGTAATGTTCTTCCAAAAAATAAATAAATAAATAAAATGGCTGACACCCCATCAAGAACAACGTGTACAAAGCCAGGTAATACTATACGGCATGGAATTTGGGTATTTTAAACCAGAGACACTGTTGCCATCCCAAGCAGCCCAGTTTCGCTAACATTAGCTAACTTAG
Source organism: Pangasius macronema (assembly GCA_037577455.1). NCBI lineage: Eukaryota > Metazoa > Chordata > Actinopteri > Siluriformes > Pangasiidae > Pangasius > Pangasius macronema. The sequence continues at coordinate 24,214,036 of CM074949.1, forward strand.
CTAACTGGCTACCTGTTAAATGCTAGTACACTCTTTGAGTTGACCAAAGTTGATTATTTTCCTGTAACTGCACATCCTGAAGTATTTGTTCCTCTTATACCACAGAAAATTTGCAACAATTAAGTCTTTTTCATTTTTTCAACGCCAATATTTTTTAAATCCATTTATAGTTATATTTAATGTTGTGGAATTTCCATAACACAAGTTACTTCCTGTTCCTGTCGTTCCCTCACCAGCTTCTCTCTTAATGTTAATAAAAAAATACAGATTGTCATGGAAGTGTAAACTCCTCTGTCTTGGAGATGTCAGAAAACTTTTACAGCTTTGCCTCAAACAGTTACAAAGCACTGACACTGGAGACTCCTTCCATAAATGAAATTACTAAAGAGAAGTTCGTAAACATATTCTTACAGAAAACCTCATCATATCAATGATATTTTGAATGCGTTTATGTGGAGCGTCCTCAGTACGAGTCCCTGCGAATGAGCTGTTGCTATGGAAAAAATAACATATTACAATGAATTAATATAAACCTGTGATTTGCAGCTGCACTACTGTCAGAGGTGCTAATTTATTTATAACTATTTATTAACCCGACTAACTTGCCGGGCACAGCTCCTGTGCACCCTACAGCATTTTTCATTCTAGTGTTCTCCCCACTTCTAGACTCCCTTCTTACTCTTGGAAGTATGTCTCACCTTGACATCAACAAAGTCTTATCTCTTGAAGAACCCGGCTCTGATCCAGATCCCAAGGCAGAGACTCCAAACACTCTAATCAGCCAAAGCAGACCCTCTGTCCTGTCTCCCCACCAAACGCCAGAGTGCTGAACTGCACCAACGTCACACTTTCATTCACGACTGGCCAGTATCTAGGATTTTGGAAAAGTCATTCAACCGCATATCGCCCCATCAACTGGTTAATCCCATAAAGAATTGTTTACCTTCTTTCTCTCATCTTCTGACTCTGTCCTAACTCTTGCTCCTCAGCCACCCAGCCCCTCCCCGGCCAAGGCTAAGGCTAAGCAGAAACAAGCCATTCCAATGCCAAACACTTCTTCAGCCAGAAGACCCCGTACCAACCCCCTGGATACACTGGACCCCAGAGTTTCAGCTCTGGAAAAATCTAATCCACTCAACTGCTCTCTGGGAACTGGTCTGGGGAATTCACTGGTCTGGGGAATTCACTTGCAAGTCACTTTCCTTTAATCGTGTTCACAATTTCACCATGTCTGATATAACTCTAGATATCCACCCATTCGCCTAATTTCTAAAGCACTCTAAGACTGACCAATTTAACCAAAGTTTCCCTATCATTATATCCTGTATTAAATTTGTCTTCTGCCCTCTCTCGTCCATAGTGAAGTGAAGTGAAGTGAAGTGAAGGGAAGTGACTTTGTGGCCAAGTATGGTCACCCAAGCACATATTGGTGCTCTGCATCTAACCCATCCAAGTGCACACACACAGTAGTGAACACACACACACCCGGAGCAGTGGGCAGCCATTTTAGCTGCGGCG
>CM074949.1:24226020-24242757 GCA_037577455.1 Pangasius macronema
GTGTATTAGAGAGTGTTTTGTGTATATGTCTGAGGTAAAGTAGTGTTTTGGAAATGTTTCATGTGCATGTCTGAGGTAAACTAATGTACCAGAGAGTATTTACATATATGTATAGTGTATTGGACAGAATTTTGTATTTATATGTTAGGTAAAGTTTGAATAACATCCTGAGCAGCAGCTCCTGCATCGTTTTCTTAGTCTCTCGGTTTTGGTCTCCGTTTAGTAGCGAAAAACAGGACATGGCTTTGCAACTTGGTTAATCTAAAACAGATATTTCTCCATGCAGCTCCTAAGATGAGATGAAGCAGCATATGTGGAGTTCACGTAGGTCGAGAACAAGTATCAAAGGGTGCGGTGCAGAATGAAGAGGTCTTTGATGCTAATTCTGGATGTGCTTGTTCACATGCTGTGATCTCTCTCTCTCTCTCTTACTTTCTCTCTCAGACCTGTGGGATATTATTAACCTCCTGTTATAAGAGAGAATGCACCGCTCTAGTTAGCATCTCCAAACAGATCAGGCCATTCTCTTTACTTTGGAACACACCTTTTCAGTTTGCTAAAACTAGCTGGTACATTCTAGTAAGAACGGTCTCTAGTGTATTGACATATATAAGCACAAAGTCTAAAAATGGCCAAAAATTTAATTTGACTTTCTCCTTAGGCAATTACCAAAGAATGAGTGATACCGTGATGAAATTTTCAGTATCTCAAACCAGCATGTTTCTGTGATTTCTGGTATTGTTTGCCTCTGTTATCTAAAAAAAAGGACAAAACAGTGATAGCGGCCATCTTGAAGCTAAGTCACTTTCGCAACACAGTTTGCCGAACTTTTATGTTGGAGAATTGTTCATTGGTTTGACTTGACCTCTGACCTTGATGTATTTTGCTATTTTACAACGCTATATTTACAGATGGTATTACTGAGCTGAAACATTTTCTGACAAGAGCGTGATGATTTAAACACACAGTTTATATGTTGCTAAATGGCTGGCTGGAAGCTTCCTTTGCTTATTAGCTACAGGGCAAAACAAAGAAGCAAACTCCAGACCCTAAACATGTCTTTGCTGATCGACCGCTTTTGAGAAAAAATTGTCTTTAAAGTTTGTTTCTTGAAAACCATTACAGATGGAATGCTGTTTGATGTCACTGTTGCTTTTCTTTCACTTAAACTACATTCGACGTACATGGCTTGCAATCTGATTAGCTTGTTGGCCAGTGGCTAGTGAACGTAAACAAGCACTCTGTCTCTCAAAGGGACTGTCGGTTGTTATCAACCTCATGTTACGAGAGGAAGCATTACTTTGGTTAGCATGTCAGAATGGATCAGGCACGGGTCTTAACTCTGGCACACTCAATTTCAGTTCAGCTTTATCCTTCTTACATGCTGTGATGCTGCATTTTTATTGTGCTTTTCAAAAATCACATACATGGTGTCATTTAAAACACTTCACACTTGTGCAGTGCATTTTCGGGGGGAAAAAAAAATGCGTTTTGCTCACCTAGCAGTCCTTAGCAAGTCACCACAGGCGAGGGACAGAGAGACAGTGGAAAGGGAACCATTATGGCATTTTAAGCTGATTTTAATGAAGCATCAAGCTTTTTTTCCTCACGCTGCTCGTTTGCGTCAGGCTCCTGGCTCAGCCATGAAGATTAGCTCATGCTCTCAGAAACTGACTGCCTGCGTCTCTGGCTTCATTAAAGCTACAACACTTCACACTTCTGTTTCTGTGAGAGGTGGAAAAGTCTCTGTGATGAAACTTAATCCTGTTCCTTAGAGCTTGTTGAGCCTACACTGTGTCATCCTATCCTTATAGCCTGAGGTGTGAAGAAAGAAAAAAAAAAAAACAGGAGGCAACTGGAGGTCTTTGCTAACAGCGTTTTTGAAAACGACCTGTAATGAAGTTGCACAGTTTCTGTCACAGTCTTTTGCTCTGACAATAGGATAGCAGGCAGCTGGGAAATGAAGACTTAAGAGATCCTGCATGGAACTGAATTGCAAATGGAAAGAAGATATACAGCACACAGTATCTGATACTGTGAATCCTCATATTAGCCTGGAAACATCTGTACCATGAGTTACCATGGTTTCCTAACTCTTTACCTAAAGTAAGGAGATAAGAATTGGTTGTGAAATTGAACCTTGAGCCTCTAAGTCAGCTATATACTCTTAGATTTCAGCCTCACAGGTTGCCGTTACTGACCAATTAGCAAATCCGTCCAACTTCTTATCCAGGCTTGGCAACCAGGAATCAAGTTTGATTGATAAGAAGACATTTACATAATATAGTATATAATTATATTATGTAGATTAATAATGACTATTAGAAACATTCATTCATCTTCAGTAACCACTTTATCCTGGTGCCTATCAACTGGGAACACTGGGTGTGAATATACACCCTGAATGAGACACCAATCCATCACCGGAAACCATATACACACGCTCACACTGGGAGTCACTAGACAACCTACTGGCATGTTTTTGGGACATGAGGGAAAACCTAAGAACCCAGAGGAAACCCACGTGGACAGAGAGGGAAACGACACTTTGTCGGTAACCTGAGCTCAGGATAATACTGATATAAAAGAAAGTTTAAAGCATTTATTGCCTAAACACAATATTCTTTGTAGTTTGTCCTTCTTATAATTGTTACTTTACAGCATCAGAAGTTCTTGGCTCCTAAATGTCTAAGGTCCTCCTTTTGTAAAGATATTTAATCATCTGTCATGTGACTGATTGAGGAATTCACTTCATTTTGATGGACACATCATAATAATCAATACTTTGCTTCTTACAACACAGTGACTTGTGGTGTTAGGGTTTAGATTTAATGATTTACTTCATTTTCTTTCACATTGAACCATTCGGTGAGTCCTCGTGTCTTCATGGATGGGGCAGAATCATCCTGGAAGAGACCACTCCTATTAGGATAGAAATATTGCGTCATAAGATAAAGGTGATCGCTCAGAAGAACATTTGGAGCAGAGCATTAAACGTATGCTTTGGCCATAAATGTGTGGACAGGAAAAGGTAAACAAAGCAATACAGAAATCTTGTGTATGATGTAAAAGAAAATATGATTCATCAGGCCAGGCCACCTTCTTCCAGTACTCCATGGTCCAGTTCTGATGTTCATGTGCCCATTGTAGGCACTTTCGGCACTGGACAAGGGTCAGCATGGGCAGTCTGCATCCACTGCATACTGGGAACACCCCAGAAGACTTGCCGTTTTGGAGATGCTCTGAGCCAGTTGTCTAGCCATGACAATTTGGCCCTTGTGAAAGTTGGTCAGATCCTTATGCTTGCCCATTTTTCCTGACTGTTCAGTTGCTGCCTAATATATCCCACCTTTGACAGGTGCCATTATAACAAGATAATCAATGTTATTCACTTCACCTGGCAATGATTTTAATGTTATTGTTTGGTCAAACGGCTTTCTCATAGTAATTATACCACAATAGACTTGGCTTGGAACTGGACTGAGACCTTCTTGCTCAGACGAAGTTCTCAGATTGTTGGATTCAGTCTGGAGTGCAGTCGCTGTGTTCTCACCTGCCAACTAGTGATATGAATTGTCTTACTTATCAGTTAGAGCAACTGGTTTGTCTCTGAAATGGAGCATTGTGATTTTTTTTAAACTGGACACAGTTTGTGACCAGTGATTGGACTTCTTTGTGTAAATATGGCTGAAAATGTTTAATGAAACCATACTTTAACTTCCAATTAACAAAATAACATTGGGTTTATTGGATTTTATTAAATGTATTTGAATAATCATTAACATAAATCAGCAAGGCAAGAGTTCTTTCCACTTATCCTAATAAGTGACATCACTCAGGGTCTACAAAGTAAATTTTAACTGCAGTGTCTAATCTGTTCCTGAAACATGCTGAACTTTACTTTTGTGCTTTTGAGTGTTCCTTCACTGGGAGAATTTGCTAAACCGAATACGAGACGTTTGTTTTGTAAAAAACTTTACAACTGCTGTGTAATGACATGAAACCAGTTTCCAGCATCACCCGTTCGGTCCATCATTATAGATTTTCTGCTGCTTTTTGATTGATAGTCTCACTGTTCAGATCGATGGATATAAAAGCTTAGTTGCGGTCAGTGCTCATGTCCATTAAGCAGTCAGGCTGAGTCGATGCCATGCCGGCTGTGTGGAATGAATTTTTTTTTCCTGCCCAAACCCGCAACATTGTTTACTTACTGTAATAGGGCTTTTAACAACCTGGGTTTAAGATATGACTCATATTAAGATTAATATGTGCAGCAGTTTTTTTACGATCTCTCCATAAAACACACACATTCCCGTTTTCTCCTCTGTGTGGTGTTTTTCTGATCTTCCAAACCCAACCGACAGGCTTAGGCTCATAAAGTGTGTGTTTTTTTTTTTTTGTTTTTTTTTAGCTTGATATAGATTTTATTTCATATTTTGGTCCCACCACCTCTTGGCTCTGTGGGTCGTGCTGTAAATTTTAAATTCCTCCAGATGTAGCCCGAATGAGCTCATTAAATGTGTATTGGGATAGATGGATGGATGGATGGATGGATGGATGGATAGATGGATGCTTGGGTAATGTAATTTCAACTCACCCTGGCTGAAGGTGTCTATTTATGAGGCGACAGCGTGTGTGAGGCCGTGGCTTCTTTCCAATGTTAGCTAAGTGACCATACAGCAGTATGATCTGAAACTGAGCCAATATGGCCTGTAACCAGCATATCTCATTAAAGCTTTAGTGTCTCATACACACACACACACACACACACACACACACACACACCATATTTAAGACATGATGTGAAGCCTAGGCTAGCCAGCATTCCCCATCAAACACCAAGGCTGTGTTCCAATTCATCCTGTATACTGCTATGTTAGCAAGCTGGCAATAGTGCGTGGAGATTTTTTTGACCCAGTTGAGGCTAATACTCAAGCAAGGCAAGCATAACCCTGTCTCAAAATATGCCAGAACTCAACCTCTAACTTGGAAATTGTCACCCAAGTCAGAATTTCCAATTCAAAAACACAGACAGTGAATGTAACTTTAACTAGCAAAGACCAGGACAGGTGTCCTCACTGCAGAAGTGAATTGTTGGCAAGTAAAAAACTTAAAATATTTGTCACTATGAGAATATCAGAAGTCTGATTTTTACTAACTGCTAGCTTGGAGTTCTCTATAAGTATACCAATGTATATTTGGAGAGAAGGACAAAAAAACATTTAGTGTACTTACAGCATACTTCTGACACACTAGCATATCTAGATGTACTTTGTAAACTTGGCTAGCGCATGGCACATGTGAGTAAAGACGTACATTTTATTATAACCCATTTATTCTAAACTTTTAAAATTATAATGAGTGTAGTATATTTCCATACACATTTATAAACAGGTCAAAATAAAGATAACTAGACAAATTGTATTGGATAATTAATTTTTATTGGGTAATTAATAGCATTCTGGAAATGTATGGTCTCAAAAAATGATATCTTAGCCAGTAACAACATGAATATAGGTGAACATACTGTATATTTGTCATTATGAGAATATATAAATGAGGTATTGATCATTGAGCGTATTTGCAAATATTTTTTTTTCTGATTACAATCTTGAAATTGAAATAAATAACCATACTAACGTATATGGAGAGAAGGAAAAAAATTGTATATTTATAATTTACTTTTGATAGACTAGCATGTCTAGATGTACTGAATAAACTAGGATAGTGCATGAAGAGGGTGTAAAGAAGTAAATTTTAAATACACTTTTAATATAATGTGTAAATGTGTGGTGGTCTGGGAAAACTTCTTGGATGTTGTGGATAAATTTTGGCAAAACAGCCAAATTTGAGATTTTACATCTAAAGGTGTTTTCACATATGCAGTGTTTGGTGTGTTTGAATCAAACCCTGGTGCAGTACGATTGTCCAGGTGAGACACAAACAGCAATCACAGTCAGCGTTGACCAAGATAACTGGTCTGAGACCATCTCAGTGAGGTCTAGCACGATGGTTTGACTGCAATGAGAAAGCGATTCACTACTGAATCAACCCTAAAAACAGGAAGAGAACCAAACATGCTTAAGGTTGCGGACGAGATATATCTGGAGCTGCGAGATGCTGAAATGAGCTGCACACTGCAAACTGAGCCAAAGGAGAACTAAGTGCTGTGGAAATGTGATGTGTTCTGGAGAATTGGACAAGCAAAAAAAATATCCATTTCACTCTGATTCGGACTAGTAGGTGTGAAAGCACCCTAAGATACCATGAATATTTTTTACTTGGAATGTCATGGACATGTATTTATTTAATTTTTAATCTTGTCTTGGCTTTATTCCTGCAAAGGTCATGTTGGTAAAGTGCCACTTCAACAAATGAGGTAGTAAAACCCATCAGCCTGCCTAATGTTGTCTAAACCTTGTTAGCTGAGTGTGATTTCCTCACACAGGACCCCGTTTACACCTGGCATTAGCATGCATCCTGGGCGATCAGATCACAAGCGGACATTCAAAATGCATTCACACCCGGGATTATGAATGCGTCTCAAGGGACTGCTTGTGATCAGATTTCACACATCGTTTCCTCTGGAGGAAGGCAAGCCAGTCTTCTGCTGCATTTATTTTCACACAGGAATGTCCCACAAATTCTCTCTCGTGTACCTGTACAGACTGTTTCAAATCTTTTAATGGCGTGATCTGCTAATGAAACTTATGAATGAGGAACGAGACGATGAATGAAACTATATAAAGCAGCTGCTTTCTTCTCCGTTGTTATAGCATCACCTTTATCCACTAGCCTAGCAGCAGAGAGCTCTACCGTTCAGCGCAGTTTCCAAACAGTCTCACAATGATTATATGTTTTCTGGCTAGGGCAACTGTGCAGTCGATTAGTTGATCCTTCGTTGCTGTCCGGGATGCATCGAGACACGTTGGCACACATTCACACTACAAATGTTATGTGGTCATATGTGTCCCAGACCACCTCCGAATCGAGTGATCGGATCACGGTGCGTCTTCGAGATGCATTTGTCCCCGTTCACACCTGTACTTACCGCTGTCCAAGTGTGATCCAATCACCCAGAACACGTTAATGCAAAGTCGGATAGCTAATTAAACCTAATTAATTCAGTTTGTGATCAGATATCGGTTGTCAAAATGTCGGTAATGATCCTGCTCTGCAGTTGGAATGAAATCTTAAAAATCTTTTCACTTTTTGGGGTAACCAGAAAAATAGCACTCCAAAAATAATACACTTTTTAAAAAGTATAATATATTTTCCCATAAGCCTTTAGAAGTATGTCAACATAAAGATAACTAGGACTTAAGTAAGAACTTGGGTAATTAAAGGAACCATATGGTTTGTGTTCCTGCACTTTATAATTTTCACTGGTCCAAAGCATGTGAATCAGATCATACTGCACTTTTGGTTGCATAATAAAGGAACACACTATCGAGTGCTAGACAGCTAGATGCTCTAGTTAGAACAGTTTGAGTTGTAGCTCAATATTTTCTACCTAACGCCTTCATTTGATGTTATGTTGATTTGATGTTAAATATTATCATAATGTTCAGTAACAGCGTCCACAGTTCTCTGCTCAGTTGCTTCAATTCTACTTGATTAACTTTCACCGCTAAACAAAACCTGTGTGTGTGTGTGTGTACTTCTTTTGCCTGGATGGGCATTAGCTAGGGTGCGCATTAGCAAAATTGAAAGGTAACGAGATAAGAGAGGGTCAGGAAGTAGTGCCGTTTCCCTGCATTAAGCTTTCCAGCACTTAATTAGACATAATGAGCTGTGTTTAAATTAGAGCGCAGGGGCATTTCAGTGCTCTTGAAGAGCCCTAATCTTTTTGTCTCTGGAGAAGTTTCCAAGGAAAGAGCACAGAAGCCCTGTGGCAGTTTGGATCAAAACAGGGCTTCTGCTGAAACCATAAAGTTGTGTATGGTGGACATGTTCAAAGAGCTTTCTCTGGTAGCTGTGCTTTGTAGTAGGGCATAAAAAAAAAAGAAAAAAAAGTGGTTATGGAAAATGCATGTCGCTTGCTGGACATGTGAAAGAATCTAATATTACGTCTGGGCTTTTAGTTGTGCCTCTTGGGAACTGCACTGTGGTGGATGGTGGACTACTGAAACCTTTCAATATTAAATTATTGCACTAGCATTAGTTATTATCAATAATTAATCATTGGCTTAGTTGTATTAAGATAGATAATGTAAGAAGAAAGATAATTAGTCCATAACCTTCATTTTTAAGTAGAGAAAATCTCGGATTTGGAGAGATTTTTTAGAAAGTATGGCAGTTTTTTTTTTTTTTTTGACTAAAATTTCTTAACACGTAGTGAGGACTTACTACTGAAATTGTGTACATCTGTATTCAGTCAGATATTTACTCTACTATCTGCTTTAACTTCATTATTTATACAATCAAAAATTAAGGACTGCAGTTTGAGTTATTTATAGATATTATGTTATAAACATGAATGAATGAATGAATCAATGAATCAGTCAATCAATCAATCAATATTATGAATTGTCTACATATCTAGAGGCCACTATTTTCTTTTAATATTTGGTGTGTGGAGAACACAACATCTTAATCAGCGACAATACTTATTTTGAGTACCGGATTTTCAATGGCACAGTGATTCTTAGGCTAAAATTAGAAACTCCACCTTGTTACAGTGAGACGTAAATATAGCAGATGAATGCGTGGTCAGTTTGTCCATTACACCATGGACATGAGCAAATTAACCAAACTATAGGCACAATTCATTGATACTAAACTTGAAATAATGTGATGAAAGTTTACTGGGTTGTCACAAATAATAATGAAATAAAAGAACTGTTTTCCAAGACTTGTTTATTCTGGGGGAAGAAATAGCATGTGCTGCATCAAGTGCTATTCTATAGGCTTGGAGTCAAATAAATCTGAGTGAAACCCTTATTGTTAAGTTTGCAGCAATTGCCTGATTAACATGATTATCATTATTAAGATCCTTTTCACAGCCTAATAAATGTTTTTTTTTTTAATCTTTGACTTCTTATTTTACTGTATATTATTATATTAGCTAGGTTATCAGTTACTCTTTCTTCAGTCTGCTTTTTCGGTCTGCATTTTCTATCCTGTGATTTCTTTTTTTTTCTGCTTTGAAGGAAAGTGCTTGTCTTTATAGGGTGTAGTCTAGACACAACCAAAGAACTCCACATCAAAAAAAAATAAAAAATTATGGAAGTCCAGAAAGGCCATGAGTTATTTATAGTTTTCCTGTGCCGTTACTTTGATATTATGACTTATTTTTCTTGTGATCTCGAGATAACAAATTTTATTTTCTTGAGATAACAACCTACTTTTTATATGATTATAGGACATAATATTGCCTTATATGACAGTGTGCTTGCTGTGTGCCTGTATGCCACAACTGTGCAATGCTAGTATGCTAAGTGATAATAATAATAATAATAATAACAACAACAACAACAACAACAACATTTGTTATTGTGAGATGACGAGAAAATAAGTTGTCATCTCAAGATAACAGTGCAGGAAAAAAAAATCTCATTGCCTTTCCAGTTGTTGCTGTAATAATCTGAATGTTAAGCACCTGCGTAAGCTGAGGCTGAATATAGAGAACTTTCCCTATATATTGAAGTAACTTGAAGAACATGGATGTATACATATGTGCGAAAGTATTGTATGGTTAAGGTTCTTTTAACTAACATTATTTACTGCATTAGTTAACATTAACATGCCATGAACTTTAGCATTAATACACAATAGCTAATGCTAACAAAATAGCAAAGTGAGTCAGTCATGCTGATTAATATTTGTTCAGTCCAGGACTAAATATATGTCAATTTGAAATAGCAAAAATAAAATTACATGCTGTAATAATAATAATTAAATTATTATTATTATTTATTATTTATTATTATTAATGTTACTAAATAATAACAGTGAATTTTTGGTCTCTGAATTCTGTTCTGAATTGTTCATCATTGTTGGTGTGAAGATTGGTTAATGCAGGTGATGTTATTTGCTTTTTTTATTTTTTAAAAAATAATTTATACTAGTATTAATTCATTTGTTAACATTAATATTGTATTAATGCTGAAGGTCATGGTTTGTTCATGTTACCTAATGCCTTAATTAATGGCAGTCATATCTGTCAGAAATCTTAATATATACTGTTATTCATTTTTCTGTGGAATGAAAGTGAGCTAAATGTCAAGGTCGACACACAGGAACATTAGAGTATTACAGAACGTAACAGAATATTGACGCTTGCTTTTTAGCCTTAGTTCTGAATTTTGCCAGTTAACAACCTCGAACATGTTTATTTTTTTTTCTGGATTTAGTTTTGGAAACAGTGATTTTCTTCATATTCTGATGCATACTTTGGTAAATGGCAATCACCTCTAAATTACTGTTCTTGTGCACAGCGCAACTCATTTGCATTTAGCGACACCCACAGAACTCCATAAAAAGGAAAGGCTCACAGAGTGATAAGCACAAAGTGAATGCTAAGTGGCCCAAAAAGAACAAAGGCAGAAATGTGAGCACTTTTGACTCATGTCTATTGGAATTTTAAATAATTAAAAAAATGTCTATTAGAATTTTAAGGGGGGGAAAAAAAGAATAACCAGCAGAATCACAGCACCTGAAAAGGCCAAAATATGGAAAAAAAACCAAGAGTTCTCACCAATGATGTCTTGGTAAAGCAAGACGCTATGCTCAGAGCTGTGGAGGACATTGCAGCACCGTAAAATGTGAAAAATGTGAAAAACCGATGCACAGTAATCGCATCCTCGCTAGGGTATTTGTTTATCAAAGTGTATTAGATCATATCGAGCTTTGTGGGCTTTGTTTTACTCGTGTTTCTTTTGAATGAGACCAAAGGCTTGCTAAATGTGCAGTCGACACACAAGTTTCTTAACTCTTGTTCTAAAACTGAAGAACTGGAGCAAGTCATATCGAGTTATTGAGTACCAGAAATCTGGCTGTGCTCAGTGGGACAGGATCGATACTGATCTTATCAAGCAATGTGCGTTCATGGTCCCTGGACTCACTGAAGACACAAAGCATTTAACAAGGTTGGGGATAGAGAGCTATTGGAGACAGTACTTATCAAGGACATTCTTGTTCCTTCAGAGATAATCACTGATGTTGCTTGTTGTGACCTTGTTACGGTGCAGGCAATGACTTGAGTTAAAGACAGGACTAAAGATGCAAGAGTGGCCTAGTGGCCTCATGTCCTTATGGAGAGGAAATGAAAGCTGGGATTCTATGACAGACAGCTTGAAGGTCAAACAGCTAGCTTGAATACACCAAAAAAAACGCATGTAGCATAGTTGGATGATTCATTTGAGACCCAAGGTATGAACCCCCCCTCCCCCGCCCCCCAAAAAAAACAAAAACACATGAACACACACAAACACACCAACAGTGTTGGTCCTTAGTTCTTAGTTCATCACTGAGTCAGTGATGAGGCACAGGGCTTATGGTTGTAGTAAAACTTTATTGCTGCAAGATGTTGCTGATTTCAGCCCTGGCCCCTTACACTCATACACTCATACAAGGTGCACCATGAAACACACACACACACACACACAAGCATGCAAACACACTCCTATTTTGTATGATCCTTTGACTGCTTTGTACACCACATGGCCATGATTTATATTAGATAATCATGAGCTAGACTGAGTGGAGTCAAACATAATGAGCAGATCAAGATGTTAATCAAAGAACAGCGCAAAGGAAAAACAAAAGAAAAAAACAACATTTTTCTTCCAACAGCATGCACAAAGGCACACTGTTATACCCCACACATAATAATAACGCAACATGCATGCTGGAATTCAGATTCAACGCATTGCGCTGTCTTCTCGAGAGAGCACACACACCCTTATTTTGCCGAGTGATCGGTGTCAACGAGTCAACAGAAGGCGGAGCTAAAGTTGACTTTGATCAGCCAATCACAAACTTGATCACCCTCTGTAACCACTATCCCCCGCTTAACTATAATGTTATGTGGCCTGAGTTACTGTTGTCACCCCAAACTGGATTATTTTCCAATCACAGCATGTCCTATAGTGCATTATACACCACAGTGCACCACAGCAGCATTGTATTATATTACTTATTATTATTATTACCAGTGTTGAAAACATATTTAAATATCTCACAAAGCAAAGTTTAAAAAACTTGCAGCTCTTTCATGGTTCTGCTTTCTGAGACTGCTGTGCACTCCAGGCATGATCACATTAGCATATCAAACGTGTGTGTGTGTGTGTGTGTGTGTGTGTGTGTGTGTGTGTGTGTGTTAAGATGAAGTAAACCGAACAGACTTTATTCATCCTCAAGAACACAGGTTGCTGACCATCTTGTCCAGCACAGTAGAAAAACCCTCTTATACATAAAGAACTTGTTCAACAAATACAGTAGCAAGTCATACAGACATGAAAGCGTGTGGGTAAACAGCTCAGTGCAGAAAGAGACCAAAGCAGCAGTGGGTGTGAGATTTGAAACACATTGCAGAGGTGTGTTTATTACCACTGGGAGCCAGAGGCAGCTGAATGGGAATGCATCGTCTCTTTATTTGAGCTAATTCAATAATCATAGTCAGTGTTCATAGTGAGGGTCTGATCATAGATCACAATCAGTCTAGGTAAGGAGAGATAAATCTAAAAAACACAAGCAGAGGTCAAAACCAGAGGTTAGTACAACATGATTCAGAAAACTGCAGAACTAGGCATGGGCATGAAAAACAACATAACAAGAAATACAAGAAAACCAAGGAACCAGGCAACTGGGGAAATGTGGCTGAAGCCTGAGTTATGCTTCCTTCTGAACAGACTTGTGAAGCCTTTGGCGAGTTGAAAAGACACTTCAGAGTGCAGGAGTTCAGAAAAGAAGCTCTCTGAACCAGTGTGTCCGAACCTTTTCAGCAACTGGCTGGTAGAGCTGAAATGAAAAAGGGTGAAAACTGGCTGTAGTTTGTACACAGTGTTGCCAGCATAGTGACTTTTGTCACTACATTTAGTGACTTTTGTACCATTTTAGCATCATTATTTCAGAAAGATCCTAGCGACAAATCTAGCAAATCACTGATTGCCATTGTTGTCAACAAATAATCACTTTGTTTTGATTAGTAAACAAATAATCACTTTTCCTAATGACCCAATAAGTGATTAAACAAACCAATCGCCTTATCACCACTTTTTTTTTCCCAGCGACCAATCAGTGATCACCATTGTTCCTAATGACCAGTGGGCAATGGTAGCTCAGTGGTTAGGACGTTGGGCTACTGATTGGAAGGTCATGAGCTCGATCCCCAACACCGCCAAGCTGCCGCTGGTGGGCCCTTGAGTAAGGCCCTTAACCCTCAACTGCTCAGTTGTATAAATAAGATAAACGTAAGTCGCTCTGGATAAGGGCGTCTGCCAAGTGCTGTAAATGTAAATGACCAATCACTGATCATCATTGTTTCCCAATGACCAATCAATGATCACCATTGTTCCCAACAACCTAGCGAGTGATTGAACAACCAGTCACAGATTGTTTTTCTAAATGTCCACAGAAAACAACAAATCACTGATCACCATTGTTCCCAAGGACCAATGACTGATCACCACTGTTCCCAGTGACTCAGTGAGTGATTGAATGACCAATCACTGCTCATTATTCTAAGTGTCCCCAGAAGTGTCCCCATATTTTTCTGTGTTCTTGATAGAAATTATAGTTTATTGTAAATACATAAATAGTTAGTTTGTGGTGCCATGTCCAGAGGCTACTTTCTATTTGAAATAAGATTTTATTTTCTGTTGCAGTATGTCCAGTATATCTTCCTATATCATGTATTAAGTGATATGCAAGATTGATGACATTAGTTGATTTGATCATCTGGCAACTTCTAGCTGCTTTTTAAACATGTATGCTTCTTTCACTGAAAAGATTTTGCTACGGTGGTTGTACACTCCCGCCTTCATCATATTTATTTCAAGCAGTGCTTTGCAGTATTTTTTTAGTTTAAACTGTTTGATATAGTGAGTTAGAAGCATCATTTCTGTTTAAATCATCTGCACTTGCCTGGCTATCCTTCAAGACACATGGAAGATATGCATCTAAACTCTTGTGTGTACTGGCACCCCTGTGGTGGAATGAACTTCCACTGACTGTGTGAAGAGCTGACTCACTGGCTGTGTTCAAATGAATATTGAAGTCCCACATCTTCATTAAAACTTTACTTAAAGCATCCAGTAAACCTGAAAGAAAAAACTAAAGAAAAATCTAAATTATGTGCACCGGGGTTTAGCTTAATGCTGTTCTGACCCTGGCTTATTTGTACAAGAGTGAGTATGTGCTTTCTGTAAGCATTCAATGTATAATAGAATCTATCAAATGATGCAAATACTGCATCTAATTACTTGTGAATTGTGGAAATATTTTATTGACCAAGAATGAAAGACTTTGCACATTCCAGTTTAAACTTAAGGACCAGCTTTTTTTATTTGAATAGACAGTAATAAATCTGTGCTTTCACCTTTGACACTTTGCTGTTCGTTGCCCACTACCCCCCTTGTTTATTGGAGAGCTTTCCACTGCTTTGGAAAAACTATATACCGTCTTTAGAAAGTTTGTTTTGGATGCTTTTCAAAACAATGTCTGACAAAGCATAAACCAGCTGTTAGTAAAAGACAATGGAGAATAAATACAATGAATAATGAACCGCTGTTCACAGTGATCAGTGTTTTATCCAGGACAGAGTTTTCCATAATACGAAGAACAGACTTGGCTTCCTAACATTACCTTGTAAGGACAAACCCACAAGGACATGAGAATATAGAATATAGAACGGTTTAATACAGGCCACATTAATCTTTGCATTTATCTTTAATGTTTATTGATAACTACCTAGTAGTTACCACAGGATATTTTTAGTAGCTAGTTAAATTTACCTCATGAGATTATTTGTAGCAGCCTAAAGTTACCACATAACATTATGACTAGCTGTCTAAAGTTACCACAGGATGCTATTGCTAGCTGCCTAAATTTACCACAGGAGATTATAGCTAACTAGTTAAAGTTATCACATGAGATTATGGCTAGCTGTCTTAAATGACCACAGGAGGCTATTGCTAGTTGTTTAAATTTACCACAGAAGTTTATAGCTACCAAGCTAAATTTGCCACAGGAGGCTATTGCTAGTTGTTTAAATTTACCACAGAAATTTATAGCTACCAAGCTAAATTTGCCACAGGAGGCTATTGCTAGTTGTTTAAATTTACCACAGAAATTTATAGCTACCAAGCTAAATTTGCCACAGGAGGCTATTATTAACTGCCTAAATTTACCACAGTAATTTATAGCTACCAAGGTACATTTACCACATGAGATTATGGCTATCTGTCAAAAATGACCACAGAAGCTTGCTAAATTTACCACAGAAGTTTATAGCTACAAAGTTAAAGCTACCATATGAGATTATGACTAGCTGTATAAAGTTAGGACAGGAGGCTATTAGTAGCTGCCTGAATATACCACAGTGGGTTGTTAGTAGCTTCCGTAAGTTAGTACCAGATGTTACTGTTAAATAACTTCAATATAACCTTATTACCTATATTACAATACGTGCCACAGGAGGTTGTTACTAGCTAGTTAACACATCTAACCGGAGCTCTGTCCCTAAATATTAGGCATGGGTTGTATCACATGAGTAAATATTCAACAAATGTTGACTGATTTCTTAATGCATGTTTTTCTAAATCTGCTACCGATTACAAAAATTACCAAAAAAAAAAAAAATCTACAGTTGGGAGTCACCTTGTCTGCAGGGATTGTTGCCACAGTGAATTATGGGTAATACCTTCGGTTTGCCTAGACGCACTGATATTCAGATACTCTCAAGAACACTTCGGTGTATTTTAACTGCTCTCTGTACAAGCATTGTTTAGTGCCACAGTGAAACCTAAAAGACGAAGTGAACCTAAAAGACAGTAATGAAGTCAAAAGAGTACACACGAATGCAAGAATACAAATTAGGAGCCATACTGGCATTCACCCATTGTTGTGGCAGGATGCTGAAGGCCAAATGAAGGAATTTTCAAACAGCTGTAGGGGAATGAAGTGATATTTTTCACTGCTCCCAAATGCAAATATCAGCAAAATAGGCTTAACTTGCTCTAAGCTGCTTTGTAGCCAGAATACTCTCTCTCTCTCTCTCTCTCTCTCTCTCTCTCTCACTGATTGCAAATCCCTTCTGAAAATGATCCGTTTAATACGGAGCGTGTCAGCACTACCCTGTCGACACATGAATCTCAATGACACTCAGAACTCAGAGGAACGGTTGTGTGAAAATGTCTTGACACAGGCGCACACACACACGCATATTCAGTTGAGGTACAAGGACAACATTTACATGTGTTCACTTGGCAGACTTTTGTCTGAAGGAACTTAGAGATGCAGAAGTGTCCAACCCAAGCACGCAGATCAAGTGTGTGTGTGGTTTTTTTTTGTTTGTTTTTTGTTTTTTTTGTATGGCAGCCCTGGGATTTGATATTGGAACCATTTGAACATCAAACCTTGCTGAGCTAACACTGTCCCAGAAAGGCTAATACAAACAACCCAGGCCATATTACAGGAACAAGTGGAAGATGAATATGTGCTGTTATGTTCAGTTATTCATCTTGTGATAGAAAAATATCAGCGAGAGTCAAGGGGAAGGTGTACGAGACAGTG
>CM074949.1:24279203-24291157 GCA_037577455.1 Pangasius macronema
ATGTACATATTTTCCCTCTCTTTCTCTCACTCATTTTCACTCTTATTCTCTCTATCTTTGATTCTCCTGCTCTTTCCTTCTCTCTCTCTCTGTATCTGTCTTTATTCAGTAGAGAAACATGGAGAAGGAGAATAGAAATTGATCAAATTTAATAAAAAAAAATAATGGCACTCTTAAAGAAGTAAAATAAAAACCAAACAGAAGACAAATAGGTCTCTCTCTCTCTCTCTCTCTCTCTCTCTCTCTCTCTCTGTATCTGTCGTTATTCAGTAGAGAAACATGGAGAAGGAGAATAGAAATTGATCAAATTTAATAAAAAAAAATAATGGCACTCTTAAAGAAGTAAAATAAAAACCAAAAGAAGACAAATAGGTCTCTCTCTCTCTCTCTCTCTCTCTCTCTCTCTCTCTCTCTTTCTCTCTCTCTCTCTCTTTCTCTGATTGCCTACAGCCAATCAGAACAAGCCCAGGGTCAAAAATGATTCTAAATGTCTTAATTAAAGCCACAAGTCAGAGTCACAGCCAAGAAAAATCGCACAAAAAAGACTTTAGATCAAAGCAAACATGGTGGATGTCGGTTCAGCTCAATATTTTCAGGCATGCTGTCATGATTGCATCATCATGCAAGACAGTCAGCATTCCTCCACCCTACTGAACGCTACTGAATATGAACAGGAACATGAACTTAACATTCATGATTTTAAATTCGGGGAGTCATTCCATGACTGGACTGCAGGGTTAAGATTGGATTTCACACAACACACGTCACATATAATCTAATCATTATTACATATATAATCATTACAAGATATTTTGCTAAAACATTATTAAGAGGTTTTTTTTTTTTTCATACTCCCCAGCAAAAAGCCCATAGCCTGTATGACTGTAAGTGGATTTATTTATTTTTTTCACAGGTTTCACCTTCAAAATGTCTCTTTGCTCCTACTCCCCGTTTCTGCATCTGATCATTAACA
Source organism: Pangasius macronema (assembly GCA_037577455.1). Lineage (NCBI taxonomy): Eukaryota > Metazoa > Chordata > Actinopteri > Siluriformes > Pangasiidae > Pangasius > Pangasius macronema. The sequence continues at coordinate 24,280,177 of CM074949.1, forward strand.
TTCTCTGTAGAGGTGGCACTAATGAAACGTCCCTTCTTGACATTTCTATCCACATCTCTTCCACTTTTCTCTGGTGGGTCTTCATTGGTCGTGTAATAAAATATGGAAGTGATTATTCATTCTCTCCCCACAGACGATGTGATGACAGTTGTGTTATGTCTCCGATCGGAGACGCATCACCCCATCGAACACTGATTAGCTTAGACTGGCCTTCACCTCCTGGTTTCATTATCATTGCGACGCTAATGCTATCCGACACATGTCCGCATTTCAGGATGAGCAAGAGAGCGCATACCGTTGATGCTTTTGATGCACATTGTTAGGTCTAATCTTTGTAGCTTGGCTGGGTAATGCTATTTATTTTGAGATGACACTTTTTACATGGAAATGAGCCTAAGTAGCGGCCTCTGCTCTCCACACTTTAGTGTTTTTCCTGCTCTAAAACTCTTAATCACTTCTGCAGCTCATTTATCAGCTGATTCATGAAGTGAAAAGACTTGATTTTAAAAATGAGGCTTACGTTAAATTCATTTCTATACTAACAGCTCATTAACAGGGACTGCTATGAAAGATGATGTACATAATCTCAACCTAATAATAAATTGATTCAAAATGTGTTATTTAAAAAAGAAAAATATAATCCTTGATGTGGTGAGTTGTTCTGTAAGCTGATGTTTAAACTTGAACTTTTATGGAAGGAGACTCCAGTTCCAGCATTTAACAGTCAGTCATTTCTTAGCCATGGAAAGTTGTACACTTTCTAGTTTATCAGTAACATGACAAAGTGAAGGTTTTATGTTATATTAACTTTGAGAAAGAGAGGCTGGTGAGGGAACGGCTGTTTATCGCAGATATAAGGTAAGTAATAACTGGAACCCACTTGTCTCATGGACATTCAACAACATAAAATGTAACTATAAATGGATAAAAAAAAACAGGACTTGCTTTTCATTAATGTTAATTGTTATAATCTTTGGCATATTGCTGTAGTATAAAAGGAATAAAACACTAGTAAAATGCGTGCTGTTATTGGAATATTAATATTAACTTTGAGAAGTTGTGGCTGAACGGTTAAGGCTTTGGATTACTGGTTGGGGGTTCAAGCCCCAGCACTGTCAAGCTGCTGCTGTTGGGCACGTGAGCAAGGCCCTTAACCACATCTGCTCCAGGGGTGCTGTATCATGCCTGACCCTGAGCTCTGACCCCAGCTTCCTAGCAAGCTAGGATATGCAAAAAACTGCATTTCACCGGCTCTATACTCATATTCTTCACAATGACAATAAAGTTGAATCATCATAAGAATCATAATCTTGAAAGAGCTTCTGGGTGGCAACTGCTTCACACCACCCCATCGCTGATTATTTTCCTATAACAGCACGACGTGTGTAAGTAATATCTCACCAGCACGAGTGAGGTTAATCGACTGTGATTTGTGATCTTCGTCTGACGAGCTTTCATATTTTAATTTGCCATATCTGCTGATGATTTCGCTAACTCTACTGTAGTAATGGTTCCGAAATAGGAAGTAGAGTTTAATGTGATGAACACAGACGAGCGGAGTGATACACAGAGTGAAACGTCCTGGTGCGCTTACAGGACATATATAAGCACTCTTGTGTTTTATTTCTTCAGAGCAGTGCTGCAAATATGTAACTGGATAGCTTACTTAATGTCCCTTAACTATTAACATTGTGTAGGTAAAACCTGTATTTTATGCTAAGCACTTCACCAAGACGCAGAACTAAAATAAAATGCTAGTGAAGATGTCTGTCAGACTTGAGCAAGCTTAGTCATGATGACTAAAGGCTCAAAGAACACAAACAATTTATTAAGAAATAGCAAACAGTCCAAAATGGCAGGTTAAAGAGTCATTCAAAAAAAAGTGAAAGTTCAAGTGAAGGGTCAAAACCATTAAAGATGATCATTCCTGAGGTGAATAGACTGTAAGGGGAAAATAGGAGAGGAAAACTAGAATAACACAAAGCAAGATGGGAATACGATTCAACAGGAAACAATACAGGCTTAGCAATTCTAGCAAAATACACAAACCAAAAAGATTTAGCAAAGAATTGAACAAAAAATTGAGGTGTATATAAAGAGGATAACAGGCAAATTGACAAGGTGTGTTTAATCAGAAAGATTACATTACTGGATGAGACAGGGAAAGTAGGTGTGGATGTAAACTGGGTATTCAAGATAGCTCTTGCTGCAGAACCAAAAGTCCAGGGGGTGGAGCTGGACTTGATCCAACTCCTCCTCTAACCCTATCCCTAACTACGAGACTACCTACAACATGAAACAACACACGTATCAGACCTGAAACACACTGAGTTGTCTCCATCCTTTAACTGTTTGCATCAAATCCACTCAGGTAGGAGGAGCTAGATCAGGTCTGACTCCACCTCCTGAACTTTTGGTTCTTTATCAAAGGGGACCTTCTGGTAATTAGAGTTCCTGGAGGAAATGGCGGTTGTGTCATTAGCACATTATCAAGCTTGCTGATAATTAAATTCCCGGAACTCTATATTATTACTCCACATAATCAGGATACGGCTGTACTTGTGTGTTGTTTTGTGTTCTTGTGGTAGAAAGTGTGTGTTCATGTTGATAGTTCAGTCTATTATCATTTACTCAGGGATTTTCTGTAAGCGCTGTAGCCTGGTCATGGTTGTGCTGGAATCTGGAGCCTATCCTGGGATCACTGGGCGTGAGGCAGAAACATATGTCTAATGTACACTCACCGTCCACTTTAATAGGAACACATGTACACCTGTTAATTTAAGCAGTTATCTAATCAGCCAGTCACATGGCAGCAGAACGATGCATAAAAGCTTCAGTTAATGTTCACATCAAACATCAGAATGAAGAAAAAATGTGATCTCTGTGACTTTAACTGTGGCATGGTTGTTGGTGCGAGAGCGTCTGGTTTGAGTTTTTCAGAAACTGTTGATCTCCTGGGATTTTCCCACACAACAGTCTCTAGAGTTTACACAGAATGGTGTAAAAAACATCCTGTGAGTGGAGAGTCTGCAGGCTGAAACACCTTGCTGATGAGAGAGATCGGATGAGAATGACCAGACTGGTCCGAGCTGACGGAAAGTCTATTGTAACTCAACTGAGCACTCTTTACAAACGTAGTGAGAAGAAAAGCATCTATGCATGAAAAAAGACCAGTTTGGGTGAATCTTTGCCCGTGATAACCTCAGATTCTTGTTCTTAGCTGACAGAAGTGGAGACTGATGTGGTTTTCTGCTGCTGAAGCCCATCCACTTCAAGGTTTGATGTTTTGTGCATGCTGAGATGCTTTTCTGCTCACCACAGTTGTAAATGGTGATTATAAGAGTTACTATATCCTCTCTGGTCATTTTCCTCAGACCTCTCTTATCAACAATGTGTTTCCACCCACTTGAACTGTCTTAACCACTGAGCTACCCACCCAGCTGCCAAACACTGCTCCTTTTATTTCTGCTAAACCACACATTTGTGTCCATCCTTCACCACACCCAGATTAGCTCAGGAAGGGCGTGCTAATACTCTGATACATGGTATGACATTTACATGTCGTAGTTTTCCAGAATCACTTATAAAAAGGTGCTCTGAAGCTGAAGGTACAATATGAGCTGAAGGATCTGTAAGGTTTCTTAAACTGAAAGACTTTCAAAAAGTAAAAAAAAAAAATGTGGAAAACTATTGATACCCATAAATCATATTATACCACAAAAGAAGGTGTTGATTAATTTTCTATAACAGTAATGCAGCTGCAAAACAAATCACAGTCATTGAAATATGGTATGGCTTCTCTAATATCAACAACTAATTCACAGGAACTTGAATGGCTGATGCTTCAGATTAACGGATTATAAAAAACATGTAATTGTTTTGTAATTGATATGCTGAAGTTGTCTTTAAGAAAACTTTTATTTAGCGTTTCGTAAGCAATTTGTAAGGAGTCTCCAGTGTCAGCACTTTGTAACGTTTTTGACAAGTCTTTAAGATAGAGGGTTTTGTGCTTTCCAGTTTCTCAGTCACATGACAAGCTGTGTTTTGTTTTTTTTTAACTTCTTATTAACTTCAGGAGAGAGAAAAAAGAAGCTGGTGAGGCAGTGCCTGTTTATATGGATAGACTGTTTATACCACTTTGAACACATAACTGATCACAGGAACTAACAACTTTAAACATTACAATAAAAGGATAAAAAGTACATAATTCTTGAATGAATAAAAATTGTTAGTATTGAATAACACACTTCAGGATGTGCTATTATGGGAAAGTAATCAATTTCAGTGTGGTAATAGCAGATCTATTGTGCATAGTGGATTTTTTTTCCTGTGACAGCAGTTGTATTTGTTTCTTACTTAAAATAAGTGCAGGCAGGCATTGTTGATCAGTGCAATAAATTCTACCGGAAAGTTGTGAAAGGAGAGAATTGGGGAGATATCGGACATCCCATGCTATAGGATTATGTCAAGAAATTGGCTAAATTTGTTGATGTTCCAAATCGTAACTAATCTGTGTCAAATCATGAACATTTTACTTGAAATGTCGCTCTCTGTTGTCACCAGCATCATGGAGGAGTGGTCACCAATTGTCAATTTCTTTGCTAGCTAGTGTGAACACAGTACCGTTTCTTAAATGCTAATTATACTTTTGTGCTGGATCTGTTTCCTGGAGTGTTTTCTGACACTGATTTCCAGCAGTATTATCTCTCCAGTAGCAGCCTTGATCATGACTCATGACTCCCGCTGCTTACCTCTGGAGTCCTTCCGGCCTAACTGTCTGAGCAAATCACTGCTTTTTATTGCCAAGTTTTTTCTATCATTTCTATTTCTATTATTTCTTTATATTATTATTATTATTATTAACTAGCTGCTTGTTTTTGAATTTCCTTTGAGTCAGCGTACAGGCCATCACAGCTAACCAAGCTGATTGAAACTTCATTGTGCTGCCAATTTCTTAGCAAACATTAGCCAAAAAAAACAAAACAAAAACAAAAACAAAAAAACTGCTAACTATGCTGGACAAACCCTTCTGTCGTTTCTACAAAAAATTGTGATTATCTCAGTTTTCAGTTTGGTTTCCATTTGACTAGGGACGAGTGTGCACATATGACTAGCACGGCCATCTTTGCTCTCTTGGATTCCAGGCCATGGATGGCTGTCACATCACGTCATCAGGATTCGACTTGTCATTTTAAATGTGGATGAATCAGCACCATATGGAAAAAATTTATGTAAGTTATACACAGTATCTCTCCATAAAAGTCTTCTCATCTTCTCATCAAGACTTGAGCTCAGCACCTCACTTACAAAATCTTTAATAATCTCGCTCTTTCCTTTTTATCTGATCTTCTTCTCTTCTACCCGTCTCCACTGCTGGGCTGTTCAATATTCCTCCATTTAGAGCTGTGAGCAACTCCTTGGCTCTGCAACTCTCTTCTCCTCAAAGTTAATCTTCCACACTCAACTCTGCAACGTTCCACTCAGACCTTTCAGCTACTTTAACCTTACCTTCTGACGTTAACTTGCATCTTCTCTGCTGGATGTCTTGTAAGACTTGTTAAAGTAACTTTAAAGCATCTTCTTATGCTGAAATGTATATATAAGTAGGAATTAAGTATTGTATTTAAGTACAAGGTGTAATTATTATTACTATTATTATCAGAAACCATGGCAGTGTCACACATTTACCTTTAGATATGAGCTGAGAAAAAATGCATGAAATATACTTTTCTGTAAAAGTCCAAGCAGCAGTTTGATTAATGTAATGCAGTTATACGTTTCACTGTGTGTTCATTTCCAGACTCCTGGTGCGGAGCTTTGAAAAAAAAAAAAAAGCTGTGCTCTTTGATTATGAAAAAACTGTGTCTGGCAGTCTGTCCAGCATTACAGCTATTCATTTCAATAAACACACAACTTTAGATTAATGGATTCTTTTTTCTGGAGCAAGATATTGAGGCCAGTCTTGGACAATAAACACATTCTCTGTGGTGAATCTCAGCCCACAGTGTGCATTCGTCCAAGAAAACTTTTCTCCTCTATTCCTGTTCAGCTTCTGATTCTGATCATTTACTCTGAACATTAGCAATCAATCTGCCTGAGTTAACATTCCAATATGTAGCATTTGGCGTGTCACATGAGGGTTTGGTTCTAATTCAAATGTGAAGTGAAAGCACCATGTGCCAGTGTTTCCTCAGGCGCAATAATTTCTTATGGACACGCAAGGCCTCTGTTTAGCCTCAATTTGTGCCAAATTCCCCCTGGTCCTAAACTCTCTGTGCGATCCAAATCAACAGATGCTGAAAAATATGGTCTGTAAAAGACAAAGGCTGAAGCAGCCGTTGCTATTTGATTTTTTTTTTTAAAGATGGTTATTTTCATGCAGTCTTCATACAAGTATCTCCTTGCAAATGATCATGAGTCAAGCTAAATGGAAACTAATATTTGCTTCCCTTTTGTGCTTGCCCGGTTTCATTTTCCACACACAGGGAGCTGGAAGCCTTTTTTTCTGAATGTTTCATGGTATCACTGTAATGTTTCCAGAGGGAATCCTTTGGCTGGCCTTGCAGTCCTAAACCAAAATACATCTAGTGAGCTCGCCATTAAAGTGGCAAAACATGATACTTCGAGAGCTGCAATACAAGAAAATTGTGTACCTGGGGGTGATAGGTTTATTGGTGTAATAGAATAATTCCTCAACATATTGCTGCTCTCTAAGGGTTTGAAGTGGTTACGGCTTCATGCTTCATGCTTGAACTGCATTAGTTTCGCAGTCCGGACTTCTAGAGAGTCTGGTACAAATTTTTCCATAAATATGGACAAGAAGCACAGCAGAAAGAGGCCATTTGAAAGACATGGCAGATAACCAATCACAGACATTTAGCCGTAGCTCATTAGCAAACATGCAAAGCTATCAAATGTTCTTTAACCAAAATTCTGGCATAAGTTTGAAAGATGGGATTTGATGATTCTCTTTTTTTTGATCCAGTCACTATATCTGAGTCAAAAAAAGTTCATTGTGTGGCAATGTTCAAATGTTGTTGTTGTTGTTGTTGTTGTTGTTTTGCTGGAAACCAATGGATAGAAATGCAGAGAGGCAATCAGATTGCAACCTTCAACATCCTGAAGCTTGTGGCCAGAAAAGTGCACCAAAGATTTAAGACTTAACACTGCAAAATTGAAAAAATATCGTAAATAAATTATGAGATTATTATATAACAAATATAAGGTTATTAAGCCTATTTCTAGACACTTTTCCTGATTCTTGCTAGAAATAATCACTTAGTAAAATGTCTAGAAATAGGCTTATATTTGTTTTTATCATAATCATATAATGGTGAATTTGCTAATAATCAACAGTATATATCAATATTTCACCTTGCAAAGATGTAATGTTTTGCAGTTTTACATTTTTAGGTGAAGCTATGAAGCTGTTTTGTGGATACTAAAAAATACCCCCAAAAAAAGATTTTATCCAACATTTTTGGTATAATTTGTGTACTTGCCTCTCAGGAAACTAAGGTACTAAACTGTACCTTTCTTTACTATGGAAGTTGTACCCTGTATGGTACTTTTTTGGTACCTTTAGTATGTATCTTCCACACAGTAAACTGAATTTAAGTACCTTTAAAGCTTTATTCTAAAACTACCCTTCATTAAGGTTCAATAAATAAAGGTTCATTAAGGTTAAATACATTTTAAAAGTACACTATATTTACATTTCCACTATATACATACTAAAAGTATAAAAATTTGTACATTTGAGAGTACCAACCCACTGACGAGAAAAAGTACACTTTGGTAGCTTAGTTTTCTAAGAGTGTAACAGGGTGAAATAAATCTATAGAGAGGAAAAGCTGATGTCTTATTACCTCCATCTCTTATTTCTACTCCCACCAACTCACACACCATCTGTCAGGTGGATTTTGTGGTCTCTTTCCATTTTTAAATAACTCTTACAACTGTACTGCAAAAAACAAACAAATAACAAAAAAAAAAAAAACACAGAAGATATGACCTCCAAGGACTCCATACTAAAATATCATCGTGAGAATCTTGGAAAGATGCTGCAAATCTCCAAACTGAGCTACATCATCCCACAGCCATCACATGTGGATGACCCTTGTTGTTTGCTTTGAGATCAAGTAGAGAAACAGAAATCATTGTTAAAGTAGAGCAGGTATTAGTCATCCAAGGCAGAACGCCTCCGAAGCATCTTTACTCATATCTGTGCCTCTAGGTACAAGCAAGCAGCCTACACAACTTCAAAACTCTCAGATCTGTTTCCAGGAGAGCACTCTCACGCACAAATGTGTTATCTAACCACTACATGTAGCAGCGTGAAGCACTTTTTAAACACAGCAGGACTCCTAACCAGCGGTTCAGTGGAATGATCTGGGTAATAAAAAAGTATGGGAAAATATTAAGCACATAAATTCACTCATAAAATTCAAAAATCTAATGGGAAAATGCACTCATTTTCAAACTCTGGTCCTAAATAATACATTGTGCAATATATTACAATATGTTATAATATATTGTACAATAACCTAAAACAAGACATGGTATTGAATGTGATTTTTTTTTTTTTTTTTTTACAATTCTGGATATTTCCAGTTCATCATCCCTTTGTTATTATTACTGCCAACTGACATCATCATCATCATTGTGCCCATATATACATATTAAGAACCTAAAGCCTGTTGGAATTTATTTTCTACTTCTCATATATTCCCTGGAATAGTTAACTACATTGTTACTGTAGTGCACCTTAACCCTCTACTGCATGAATTATTTATTTATTTTTTATGGATTTATATTACTTGAATTAGTTCAAGAAATAAAAATATATTAGTTTTATTTTTTTTTTTTAATCCCCCCATCAAACATTTAACAACGGTATACCGTTGTTACACGTCATTTCCCAATTATCCATTGTACAACCAACACACAATATTATATACAATATCAAATCATCTCTGTTTGTGGGGAGGGGTATCTGGGAGTTCTTGTGACACCAGGTCACGGCTCAGCTGATTTCCATTTAGTCACGGACACAAAATTCCACAACAGGCAAAGCACACAGAAAGCTGAAAATGACCAAATGTCAGTTACAATATTTTTAAGAATGAATGAGTTTTTGTGCAATTTTTTAGAGGCAATTTACAATTTAAGGCCTCAACTTATATTAGCTATCAAAATAATAACTACTAAATGTAATAACTTCAAAACATCCTGGGCCAAAGGATGTCTGTGTCAAATTGTGTCTGTGGCAAAATCTAATATTTTAATAACTAATGAATATACTTCACACAAAAAAAAAAAACAGGAAAATGTTTTTATTTTTAATCTTCCTACAGAGATCATGTTGTATAAGGAGCCAATTTAACAAACCCAGTGGATAAAAACAGTGAGTCCGTCTAAAGATGTCTAAAAGCTATCTAGCTAAGTGTGATTTCCTCACACAGTGAATGTCACACTTTGATTGAGTTGTTGGAAAGCCATAAATAGCTGTCAAAACGTCCACAATTCTCCAAAATTGGAAGGCAATTTTCTTCCTTTTCACTCTGGAGGTAGCCAGACTTTAATGCTAGAACTTTATTTCTGATTGAGATACACACAAAAGAGAAACTCGTTTCAGTTCAGGAAAGCCTGTCCTTTTCAGAACTATATATACACTAGAAAAGAAGTAAAAATTTCACCATGTGATGGTTTTTACAGGTTGTCATACAAATTTGGTCGATGCACTGGCATCACAATGTTGATTCATGTCCTTTGTAAGTAAATCACACTCACTGGCTAGCTAATATTTGAACAAATGAACAGTTTTGAAGAACTAAAACGCAGAGCTACACAATAGCTTTCATATATGGAAGCCAACTGGGGCATCTGGGGGGAATTTTCCCTGGTCTTAGGAGTAGGAGTCTCAGAGGCACATACTGATGAAATCAGTTGTCATAGTCAGTTAAATCAAATTGTGGTTTCTGGGATTAACAAAGCGATCTTTATCCAAGAACAAATCCTACTTAAATAAATCACGTTCACCAGCCGAGGCAGTTTCCAGTACGCCCTCTAATACTGGTGTCCTTTTTAATATCATAGTTCAGTGGAATTATTTGTGTAGAAGCATGTATGCCTGAAGGTGCCTTGGAAATGAAATCATTGCGCTTGTGATTAGCAGCATGACCTTATACGAATATAAGAGCTTATTCTAAAAATAAAAGTTGGAAATGGTTGGGAAGTGAATTTTAAAAGCTTTCCATGTTTTTCAGTCAAATGCAAGCTGTAATATACTAATATAAATGCATATAAAAGTATATGCATATACTATTCAGTTTGTGTGATTCGTGGTTACTAAATTTCTTAACCTGTAGATAAGTTTAAACTAAGGGTTTAAACCACTGTTTGTCCCTTGAAATTATTGCTTCAAAGTCACAATACAGCCCTTAATCCTCTATACACCCTGCAGTCTCTCTATTTGCAAATGGGAATGTGAATCATACTGACTTGTTTGCAAAACTGCTCCTATTAAATTTAGAAAATTAGATTTGCTGAAGAAATGTGTCTCATGGGACTCTTAGCATCTCTTTCATTTGGAAAATCTTTTTCTTAGCATTTTACAAAAGCAGTGCGTTTATGGATCAAACAGAATTAATTAATTCACATATTTGAATGTCATTATTAACTCCTTAAACTTACTATACAAACTATTTCATAGACTTTCTAACCACTTCAGTATTGAATGAATGAATATAGCTTATATAAGAAACATTGGAGTATTGTGTACTCATTTCAAATCAAAAGCCTAGGGGGTCACAGTACAATGACTTCTGTGCCGGTCCCAAGCCCGGATAAATAGAGAGGGTTGCGTGAAGAAGGGCATCCGGCGTAAAACATTGCCAAATTTAATCAGTACTCTGAATTTCATACCGGATCGGTCGAGGCCCGGGTTAACAACGACCGCCATCGGCGCCGTTGACCTACA
>CM074949.1:24291257-24306419 GCA_037577455.1 Pangasius macronema
GATAGGTGGAGAGTGATGATTCGCTGTGGAGACCCCTGAAGGGAAAAGCCGAAAGAAGAAGAAGAAGAAGAAGAAGTGTACTCGTTGCCATGTATAGAATTCCTGTCTATAGTAAGAGTATGTATAATTTATTCCATGGCTAGGGAAAAAAACACTTTCTATTTCTATTCTATGCATTATCTTCTTATCTAAAGTCATCTATAATAAAAATCTGTTCAAAAAGATTCACATTTCTAAATCTGTACTCTTGATATATAATACGTAACCATGTTAGAACATAACCATGACAACGATGCTTGTTCAGGTATATTGTTCTGCTATTTTTACTGTAAATAAAAATACTACAGCAGAATCATTTCAATTGTGTGCAGAAGAAATTATCTCTAGGTTACAGTGGATGAAAATGTTTTAAATATCCATTGACATGAACTGTTATGTTCTACAATGCCCTATGAGTTGTTACCATAGCAACAGTGATACACCGAATAGCCGGTTCTTAGGCTGTACCAATGTAGTAGCTATTAATTGGCAATTTAGCATAAAACTCGTAAGCCTGTAGCCAAATGGGGCAGAGGGCAGAGAGACAAGAAATTCAGGCTCAATAAAATGTAATATAATTCATTTATGAGTAAAAACGTATTTAGAAAGTAACAGTTACACTGCCAAGTAGCCATGTTTACAAGTAAGATAGCATCTGCTGAATCGGCCTTCGTTTCTGCTGAAAGGCGGCTTTCACACTTGCTGTTTATTCCTCAACCCCCAGCGCATGTTTAACATGTAATCCTATGGGAAGAAATGGGATGCAAGGTGGGTGGGATATGGACGATTTTTAAAAAGCGCTGTTGTTGCTGGGTCACAGAAGAGCTTGCAAAGTTGGAAAAGTTTAAAATTTCAGAAAAATTTGAAGAGACATCAAACTTTTTTTTTCTTTTTAATTTCTTGACTAATCAGGTCACAAGTTGTGGGGTAAGCAAGTAAAGCAAACATGGAGGACAACGTGCCAGTGAAAAATTAGTATTGTTAGTGAATGTTTATAAGGAGAATTATGATAAGTTGAATAAAAATATTTCATTGGCAATGGTCTATTTTTGGGACATTCACCAGTACGCACTGTGACGTCCCACTGGAGATAATAAATCTAATCTAGACAGCAAGCTAGGCTAATTATTTAGGTAATACTAGTTATGATTGGTAGGAGTGTTGTTATGGTTATTAGCACATTTTTAAAAAATGCCTAATATGAAAGAGTATGCCGAATATGAATTCCATGCTGGTACTGGTTCAGCTGGTCATGGCCACTTGGCTAGCATAGTAAAGCTAATCTTGCTGATTTCTTGCAAGCTGGTGATCAGCTATGCTGTTCTAAGTTGGTTTCTATCTACACTATATGGCCAAAAGTATATAGGCACCTGACCATCACACCCATATGTGGTTCTTCCACAAAATGTTTCCACAAATTTGGAAGCACACAATTGTATAGAATGCCTTTGTATGCTGTTGTATTACAATTCCCCTTCACTGGAACTAAGAGGCCCAAACCTGTTCCAGCATCATAGTGCCCCTGTTCACAAAGCAAGCTCCATGAAGACATGGTTTGAGAAGGATGGAGTGGAAGAACTCGAGTGTCCTGCACAGAGCCCTGACCTCAAACCCACTGAGCACCTTTGGGATGAACTGGAACACAGACTTCACCCCAGACCTCCTCTCACAACATCACTGCCTGACCTCACTAATGCTCTTGTGTCTGAATGAACACAAATCCCCACAACCACACTCCAACATCTAGAAGGCAGGAAAAACCTTTGCAAATGTGTGAATGTGTTCAAAAAGCACATATGGGTGTGATGGTCAGGTGTCCGAAGTTATGATCATATAGTGTATCTGTTTATCAATCCATCCATCTATCTATTTGTCTATCTTGTATATGCTAATCGCTCTCATAGGCAAGGAGTGAGGATGGCCATACTCGCTCACAGAGCATGACAATTATGTTTAACTGTGAAGCATCATCCATTTCCTCTTTCAGATTAGCAGCTCTTAAGTCCAAGGCATCTAATTCTCACATTCAGGTCAGGTCCATATTTTTGTTAAACTGCCACTCAGGTGAAAATACTGTCTATTAGCATACAGAATTAGGAAGTTTCTCTCTCTCTCTCTCTCTCTCTCTCTCTCTCTCTCAGTTAATACGACAAACATTACAGCCTGGATTTTTTTTGGTGATGTGAAGAAACAGGCTGAGAAACCAAAACTTGGCAAATATATGCCCACCATTTCAACAATTATGCATGTTTTTGTTGTTGTTGTTGTTGTTGTTAAAATCAGTTTAAAATCATACAAGTCCCAGTGAAAGTTGTTACTAGAGAAACAAGAACATATTAGAATGAGAGCATTAATATAACCATCTCCTCACAGAAAACATCACCATATCAACGATTATACTGTATATTTGATGGAGTGTTTGCCATACAAGTCTCTGTGAATGAGCTTTTACTATCGAACGAATAACATATTACAACCAGTGCATTAATTAAAACCTGTGATTTGCAGCTGCATTACTGACTTTCAGAGCTGCTGTTATAGAAAATTAATCAATACCGTCTGACCAATCAGATTTGTGAATTCAAAAGCCCTGTGGTATTAAGAAAGATTATATGTAAGAAATAAACAAGTTGTTTTCCACACTAATCTCACTGGTGGAAGGAGATCACTCATGTTTTAGAGCATCACAGCTTTTCTGTTCTTTCTTTGAGCGAGAGACATTTGTTTTTGTTCAATTGAAATCAGAAACATGGACCTAACTAATGGATGTCAGTCTGTCAGTGTGGACTATTTATATATATAAACAGATGGTTTGTTCTGCAATGCTTATGCACTGCTTATGCACTCACAAACAGGAGTCAAGTCATAACTCCAGGACTTATTGCTTACAATTTACATTCTTTCTTTTTTTTTTTTTATCCTGCAGCATATTTTAATTTTCAAATCAGATTAACCAGAAGCTGTTTTTATACCAGAAATTGCTTTTATACCACAAATCCACAAATATACCATAAATCACAGGCTCATATTAATAAGTTAAACAGCTGATTCATTGGGACCTGAATGATATGGAGGAGAGACCACATCATCTGAGACTAATAATAAACGGTTTAAACATGTACTTGCTGATGCAACTGGTAAAGTTTTCTATAAGGCGATGTCTACTTAACCTGTAGGGAAGAAGTCTTGTGTGTCAGCATTCTTCTACATGGGAAAGACAGAGGATTATGCTCTTCTGTTTCTCGTTGACATGACAAGCTGCCTTTTTCTTTCAATTGTTTTGTTCTTTAAACACCAAAAGACAAAATTACGCTTTGTTTACAAGGTACGTGATAACAGGAACTAACTAGTCTCAGATGTTCTGCAGCTTTAAATGTAACTATAAATGGATTAAAAAATATAGTGTGTCAGGCTTTCATTATAAATTACAGTAAATTGTAAATTACAAAAGACTTTGGCATGTGCTGTTATAGAAAAATAATCAACTTTGGGGTGGTAAAAGTAACTCCTCTCCACGTCACATCAGCCCGTTGTTGATTAGTTTCCTATAACAGCAAACTTCCAAGTGTTTTATTTCTTAAATATTGTATGGGTTGTTGACAGTGTCTATGTATTATAGCTATGTTTGCTTACATATACTCTATTAGACAAAAAAGGGGGTTCCTCGAGGGTTCCTTGCATACATTAGACTTTCTTTCTGGAACATCCCTAAAGGGTCTCCCTGTTTCGTAAAGCTCATAAAAATTTTCATCTTTTGACATAGAAATACAGCTCATATAATCTCAGCACATTTCTGATTTCTCAAACATAATCTTCTTTGTTCTGCTCACATTGGTTGGTTGTATGTTTTTGTTTTTTTTTTCCTCCCAGCTTTAACAAGCGAGCGTGAAGCCATCTGCAGTGTCATCATTGGTCATGGTGTTGAAGAGAAGGAGCTGGGTAAGAGGGTTGATTTAGCTGCATGAATATTTCCCAGTAAGATGTCATGCGTGTTAAATTCTTGTATCTCTCATCTGCTGCATGGGGGTCAGGCTGACGAGATCCTCTAGTCCTCAGCCTGTGTGACACTCCGAAGGGTGACAGGCTGTAATTACACATCAGCACAAGTACTGGGAAGAGACAGTCTGTATCTCTGCATGTGTTCATCTCTACAGATCAAGAATCTGTATCAGAATCTGAATTCACCAAGAATGAGATGCACGAGGAGCTTCTCTTACCTGGGGTGCAACAAAAATTCAAAATTCAAAACCAGAAAACTGTAGTCACAGAGCCTTTGTGCTAAGTTAAGCTAGCTAAGTTGCTAACATGGCTAATGTTAGTGATAAATAAAATTGTGTTGATTGTGTTGTGGTAATGGTATGCTTACACAGGTTTAACTGCTGTTATATTGTAGTTACTTTTATACTGTTACTTTTGTTTGAGTCTGTGAGTTTAGGCTTAGTACATGTGGAGACTGTTTACACTGTGTTAACTAGCAGGTGGCTAGACAGCACGCTAAGCAATGTTAGAAAATGTTATAAAAATAGCAAATGGCAGTGATATTAGGCTGTTTGGGGTGGCATGAGGATGTTTACAAATTCCATATTCATGTACAGTAAAACTTGGCAAATAAGGCTAATGATGTAGTAAGGAATAAAACCCTTGGGGATTTTCTATTATAAATAATAGAAAAAATAATCAAGGATGGGGTGATGAGGCAGAGTTACTCTTACCACTCTGAAAAAGTTATTATTTTCCTATAACAGTATATACAAGTGTTTCCTTTCTCTTATACCGCAGCAATTTGCTAATGATTACAATTTTTATTTATTAAAGACAGTTACATTTAATGTTGTGGAACGTCCTGTTATCACTTATGTTATAGCAGCTGTAAATAGTCATCATTTTACTAGCCTCTTTTTTCACTCCCTTTTTAATGTTAATAACACACAATACAACTCTGCAGCTTGTTATTTAAAAACAAAAAATACAATTTTTTGTATAACAAAAAATAGCATGTTACAAAGAACATAGGAAGTGCTAATTCCTCTGTCCTGAAGACTTTCCTATGGTGGAAAAACTGCTGAATCTGGAGACTCCTTCCATAAAAGTTAAATACTCCTAACAGAAAACTTCACAGCAACAATGCTTTTATATAAATAATAATAATAATAATAATAATAATAATAATAATAATTATTATTATTATTATTATTATTTTTAGTTATTTATTTATTTATTTATTTATTTATTTATTTATATTATAATTCTGTTTCAAGCCCCGTGAATGAGCTATAGAAAGAGTAACGTATAGTTATATAGCTGCTGTTTTAATAAATAAATAAATAACACCATTTTTTTAAACACCAGGTTTAGTAAAACACCAATCAGATTTGAGCATTTGAAACTGTTATGGTATAAAAAAACATATTATTCTAATTTATTTTAGTGCCTAGATTATTTGAATGATATTTCTAATGTGTAATGTTTTGAAGATTGCATTACTGATAACATCTTGATTCACATCATTTCCTTTATATTTATTGCCATGGAGTTTGGTGTGAACTAGTGATAAACATAAAGTGAAGAGAAATATTGACAAATATGTAAGCTTTTAGCTTGGCTTTTCCAAAAGCAGTATAAAATGTACTGAAAGTCCATACAGAGTACAACCTAGAGTTATATATTTATATATTTATATAAAGGCCCCTTTGAGATTTCTTCCGCTCTTCTAGTTCACATCGAATGAACCCATTTTTGAGCGTGTTCTTTTCCTCCCCATGTTCAGGAGGATATTAGAAATCAACATACACACTCATATTGGATGAACAGAGACCCCAAGTGGACATCGTTGTATTTTCAGTTACTGAAATGAGCAAACATGATTACCATAGCAACTGAATTTTATCCGTCTGCTTTTCTATTTTCTTTCTCAGTAAGAAGAAAGCACTGTTTCCTCATGCGTTTTTCTCCTTGAGATGAAATTTAAATTCATAGAGTGCACTTTTATATTGATTCCTCTGCTGTGTTTATTAATAGAAGAAAACTAACGAGACGACTGTGCTAAATTAGTTAATTTCCTGCTAAATGAAACCTTCTGTATTCCAGTTTGTTAATGCTAATTATTTATGCTTTCTATAAATGATTAATGTTTAGTTTAAACACCTTTATGTCATACAGGATGGCTAATCTGCAAATATAGAGCAAAGAGCACTAGATGTGTTTAATGAACCCAAACGAATTTTAGCAAATTGAATCAAATGACTTTATAATTGGAAGTGTAAATGTAAAACCTTTTTACACGCTCACCACACCTTATTCACTCTGTTATTCTGAAGGAATCCTTCAACCAAACTCTGCTAACGATGCTAATGTGTGTGCATGATCTCATTTGCATAATGCTAACAAGCCCCTCACATTAGCTTTTTTGTTCATTATTAGCAATAGGGGACAGATTAATTGACTTCCAGGAAGTCAAAGCAAATCATCTGCTGAACAAATGATGCTGTCTGATGAATGTGCTTGTGTAAAATTAGTATCAGTATACAGACTAGCTCTCAGTGATTGAGCATTATAGAGCAAATTATATATTACGAGCTGTGGGTTGGGTTTTTATGACTTGAGAGAGTGGATGGTGAAAAAGTACTTAAACACAAAGATTGTGGTCGTGTCCTTAGTTAATTGCCAATACTGGGTAAACTGTAATAAAATGTAAAGAAACACAATGTTTTCTTCAAAGTCCTGGTGTTACCACATCTGTAGGTTTGAACTCTCTGAACCATTGTGGGTTGATTGCCTGATTTGGGTGTTTTATATAAACAGACATTGTGTAAGTAGTGTGTGGGGTTTGAAAGAATAATGGAAGCGTGTAACCACTGGACGGTATTGCTAAAGGGAAAATCGCTGAACACATTAAGCCGGGGATCTTCATCTTATCCACAAAGGGCCAGTGTGGCTGCTGGCGTTCATTCCAACCAAGCAGGAATCACATCTGATTCCACTTCAGTTCATCTTAGCCTCCAATCAACTACCAGGTGTGCCTCCTATTTGGCTGGTATGGAAGCCTGCAGCCACACACCGGGAAACACCTATTCTACCTTCTGGGGACGTAATTTGTTAGTCTTTCATACGTTGTTTAGTTTAAAGATTTGTAGACTTTGGCACACCTATCTGTTGGAGATGTTTAGTTACGATGCAAAAATTGACTCACATTCAGTGTTGTGTTGGATACGGAGCTTTTCCTGGGAATACTGGGTGTAAGGTGGGGCACCAGTCCATCGCAGGGTGCAATACAGACAAACATTCATCCACCTACTGGCAAGTTTTTGGGAGGTGGGGGAAAACCAGAGAACCTGGAGGAAACCCACACAGCCACGGGACGAACATAGAAAACTCCACATAGATAATCACCTGAGCTCAGGATTGAACCTGGGACCCTGGAGCTGTGAGCCACCATGCCTCCCACAGTACAGAAACCGCGCTACAGTATCTTGAGGACAGTTTTTAAAAAAGAACATTGTAGCTACAGGCTGTATGAAATCTCATGTCTTTTCTTTGCAGCAATAATTTGAGATTCATACAAGAAAAAAACAGAGTATGAAGTAGTCTCAGTAGGACTCGAGGATGTTAAAAGTAACTCTTTGCCGTGGTTACATTAGTGCAAGCAAAACTAAGCCCCAAAACTTTGGCTCCGCCCACTTGTTTAGCTAGTTACTATGAGGCAGTGGCTGAAATTGTGGCACTGCATATATTTCATTTCAGTTATTCATTTCTTCAACATTTATTAAGAGTTACAGTTTTGTTTGTGTGGTTATTCAAAGCACAGAGAAGAACTTTTATTTATTTGAGTTTTGGTATTGGACAGGTCTGGTAACATTCAAATGTCAAATAAATTAAATTAAACCTTCTTTATTACAGTTTGTTAATGCTGATGAATTATGTTCACTCCTGAGAGCATTTACTTCTTTATTAACCCCTTTAGGTCATACAGGACTGCTAATCTGCAAATACTAACTAGCAATTCAAATCAAATTACATTATAATTAGAAACATTTCATCATAATTTGTGCGACTGCCCAACCGATGTTTCACATGCTCTCACCACACCTTTCTCACTCTGTTATTCTGAAGGAATTTTTCAATCAAACGCTTCTAACAGTGCTAATATGAGGGCAGCTGTTTAAGATTTTCTGGGCTTCTCATTCAGATTATGGAAATGACCTGCATGTAATTAACACTTCATATATTTATACAGAGTTTTTCAGTAGTGTCTAGATGACCACATTTAAACACAAGCACGTGGCTTTAAACTTGAAAAAAATCAGCCTGAATACTAAACTGTAAAACATAACATGATGTAACATAAAAGCAACAGACAAATTAATAATAAGAGACTAATACAGTAGTTTTAGTTACGTCACTATAGCTAGACCTGCTGGAGTACCCATGTGCACTCAGATCCCCCGTTTTTCCCCCATTTACACTCCAACTGTGCTTCCTCCAAGACATGAAGCCAACCAAATGAATTTCATTTTTTGCAATGCTCTTCCTCCTATATGAGCTCACAGATGCACACAATTTGGCTATTCTCGCAGTGATTGACAGAGGAGAGAGAGTATACCCCTCTCGACCACAGAGTACGGCCAATTTTGCTCTCTTGGCTCCCCCGCCATGAATGTCTATGGCATTGTCAGGATTCACACTTGCAATCTCCCAACAATATGGTGAGAAGGTTTTATTGAGCCACTCAGGAGCCACCAAAGTGCACCTTTTAAAAGCTCTTTAGAATAAGAGCATACTTAATAATCTGTTCTCATTCTGTGTCAAGCTCTGTGTTCACTCCTGTTCCCTGATGTGTCTGATCCTGACGCACTTCTACTTCTGTGACTCCTCTCGCCCCCTGGACCTGCCTAATCCATTCTGATACTTCTTCTGCACGTGTGATTCACCTTCCACTGCTGTGGATAATCTCGTCTGAATACTCGCAAGACTTTTACCTCCGAAGACCTGCCATGATTATATGTCGTCGCAGTCTAATTCTAAGTCTGCCTTATGCTCATCTTAAGCTTCCTTTTCATAATACACTGTATGAATACCAAACAGCCTGTAATACAGTCACTATTGTTTGCCTATTGGTTGACTGTGAACTGTTTTGTAATGATCAAAATCCTTTCCAAATCCCACTATTCAGTGTTAACCAGAAGAGGGTGTGTTTTCTTTTGAGACTGGTTTGTCTCACGCTTTTTTTTTTTAAATTTGTTTTCTTTTTCTTTTCTTTTTTCCCTAACCACTGTCTCCTCTGGCTTGTTCATTAAGGATCAAGGTCTGAAAATGGATTTCAGTGAAGTCTCTTTGTGTCTATTTCTATTGTCATGATTAAAAATGAAGTCATAACAACATGGAGTAATATTAATGTAGCCATTATGGCCACAGGTGATTGATAACCTTATCAGGTTCCAGAAGTATACCCCTTGAACTGATTCACAGTTCCCATAGCAACAAGCACTGTGTACCTTTGTTTAGGTTTGGTTAACACCTTAGTGTTCAATCATGACCTCGGGTTACCGTGTGCGTGGTGTGTTACATGTTGTCACTGTCTCTGTTTGGGCTTCCTCGGGGTTCTCAGGTTTCCCCCCATCTCCCAAAAACATGTTGACATGATAACATGCTATTCTAAATGGCTCCTAGCTGTGAATGTGTGTGTGTGTGTGTGTGTGTGTGTGTGTGTGTGTGTATGCATGGTGCTCTGTAATGGACTGGCGTCCCCTCCAGGGTGTATTCCGGCCTCATGCACAGTGCTCCTAGGATAGGCTACGTATCCAGAATGACTCTGATGAGGATAAAGTCTTACAGAAGATGAATGAATGAATGAATCAGTCAGTGAAGTGTTATCCATGCCTTGATTCATGCTCATGCACAACAAATTAATCTAGACAGTTTCTTCCACCATTCTCGTACACCTTCTACATGTGTTCACCAATAGAAATTGAGAAATGAAGATGAAACCAGATACAGAAACAGAGATTATGGTAGAAAATCCAGACCTGGCAGGTAACTGAGGCAAAGATTAGCTACACTGTTCTGCTTTGTTGAGGAGAGTTTTTAGTTTTCTAAGCTTGTTCCTAAAGTGCTAACTTCAGAAAGGGTGTCTGTTTTTTCTTACATCTATCTCATACTTGTTTCTGGTTTGTTAGTGAAGCTCTTGAAAGTCATGCAGCACTTTGTATCACTGCTACTCTTTAACAGTTTAACATCTCTGTGCCTGAACTGGATTCAGCCTCTCTTGCACAGTCACTCAGGATAAAAAAAAAAGTAAATGATAATGTAAATGTAAGAGAAGTGCTGCTCCAGCAGGACTCGAGGGAACTGAATGTAGTTGGAGCTGAAATGAAGCGTGAAGACTGAGAGGATGTGGTAAGTAGATCTGTCTGTTCTCACTGCACTCATCATAGAGTGTTTATATTAAATTAAAATGAGTGTGAAGAGGTTGTCTGTGTGCTCAGAGCTATCACACTGATGCTGCGTGATTACCATCAGATACTACAAGTAATAATTCTCCGGATTAAATTCTTGCTCATTTGTAAAATGGATTAGATGAAAAGAAGAAATGAAAAGAAAAAAAGAAAGGTAAACCTAAAAGTGCTCCATTAAAACACGCTCAGATGGTGCTTGATGAGGATCAGTAGCAAAGGAAAAATAATTTACAAAGTAATATTCATTTGTTCATTCATTCATCCAGTAATTTCTTTGTCTTGGCCAGGGTTGCTGTGGATCCGGAGCCTTCCCCAGTATTGCTGGGCACAAGGTGGGAGAATTCACACCAGATAGGACATCAGTCCATCACATGTATCAACTAATTCACACACTCATTCACACATACAGGCAATTTAGTATAGTCTGTCTGCCTAGAGTCTGGCCATATTTGGACAGTGACACATTTTTTTGTAATTTTGCCTCTGTACACAATCACAATAGATTTGAAATGAAGCAATCAAAATGTGATTGAAGTTTAACAGGGATTTAACAGCAGTATTGCATTAACTGTTTAGGAATTTCAGTCATTTTTTACAAAGTCCCTTCGTTTTCACAGGCTCAACAGTATTTGGAAAACTGACTGAGACACAGTTTCATGGCCAGTTGTGGCCTGTTTCCTCATTATTTCATGACAAATTATTGAGATTAAAGGTCTAGAGTTGATTCCAGGTGTTGAGTTTGCATTTGGTAGCTGTTCACGGGAACTCTCAATATGCGGTCCAAAGAGGTGTGAATGCAAGTGAAGGAGGCCATCATTTTGAAAAAACAAAACAGACCTATCAGAGATATAGCAGAAACTTTAGTGTTGCTGAGCTCGCCAGTGTATTCCTTCTTTTTAAGAAGGAAAACACTGGCAAGCTCAGCAACACTAAAAGGCCTGGAAGACCACGGAAGACAACTAAAGTGGAGGATTGCAGAATTCTTTCCTTGGTGAAGAAAAACCCCTTCACAACATCTAACCAAGTCAAGAACACTCTGTAGGAGGTCGGCATATCATTGTCAAAGTCTACAATCAAGAGACAATTTCACCAACCTCTCTATTTTCTTCCTGTCTTGAAGTTACCAAGACAAAAAAAGCACATCTTGTAATGATACCAAGAAATCTTCCCAAAAACCTAAAATATTCTAATTGTTTAAACCATTAATTCAAGTAACTTAAAGTGAAAGACAAAAAGAAAATAATATACATTATGATTATTAGGTGATTTTCTGAGAAATATTTGGTGTTTGAATAAGTTTAGTTCTTTAGTTTTATACTGGAGCTAGGATGCTAAGTCAGGAGAGCTTAAATCATATAAATCGTCACCTAGTTAATGCTAAGGACATCTTTCGGCTCAGTAATAGAATTCACACGTAATCAGTTTCATAAAGCAGCAGATTAAGTCTGTATTAAATCTGTATTAAAACAAATACTGCCATCCAAATCACTAGTTTCGGTCCATTAATCTGATTGGTCGAGTGGCGGTCCAAGAGTGCCTATATTTCCTATAATCACACTGGGATGTTTCACAGTGTGAATATCACTCCACTCGTCTGTGTTCATGATGTAAAATTCCACTTCCTAGTTCAAAACCATTACTACAAGGGACACCAAGTTTACAGGAAGCACCATTAACTGAAATGTCCAAGTCAATCTTAGCTACCTAGCCAGATAGCTGATGGGCTATAAAGTGAGTGTGGCTTCTTCAGGATCTATTTCCACTAGTGGAGCAAAAATAAACAGAACATTTGCCCATATTGTGTTTGAAATGTCACTTACTCCATATTCATTTCTTGTTTACAGAACTGTCATATGAAAGTAGTATTGCACAAGCAAGAGTGTGGTTATAGTGAATATCAGTATAAGTATAACTTCACTCTTGCTTGTGCGATATTGCTTAATTAACATATGATTCCACCTTCAAAATTTGCTGTTAGTATGGCGAGACACCAAACTGTGTGCCAAGTGGGTCATGCAGTAAGATGTTTTGATTTGTAGTGCGATGATAAGTTGAAAAGTCCATTAACTCCATGAGTTCAATAACCCGAAAGGCCATCATTTCATTGCAGTATCAGCTCTTATCTGAAACAGGAGTTAAAGGATCAGCAGGAGAGCATCATGGCCAATTTAGAGTATTTCATTAGTATTCATTGTATTTGTGCAAATGGAGAGAAACACTATTATTCAAATCTTTTAATTCTCATGTAGACCAGTAACACATAATCAATTTAAATGGGAGGTCTTGCACACATTACTGACTGAAGGGTTCATTATTTTTCATGTAGGAAACATTTCAGAGGCTCAGTGTTCAAACACCAAACTGAGGCAGTTAGCCACCTGGACTTGGACTGGGACAAGTAAAAAGATCCACAATAAGTGCTAAACTGCTGCAACATCTGCTACTACAGACTAAAGTAGGTAGGTCATTAAATTGTTAGTATTATTGCCTCCTAAAATAACCAGAATGCTTTACAGCCATAAACATCAAGTTACAAATAATGCAATCAGACACCATTCACACCTGTTATCAAATGCTGAAGAGTAAAATACTGAAGGTTCTGGCTTATACACAAAAAGAAATGATACACACGTAATGTCAACAGGTTGTTTCAGAGTCTTGGGGCTGTCACCTTTTATCATTGTAGAGTGAGAAAGTGGTAAAAAAAAAATATATATATGGTTAAAATGCTTGTCACGTCTGAGCTGCATGTAGATTAAGCAGGTCTATGAAGGAATGAATGTATTATAAGGTTTTTGTAGTGGATTGTAAATTAACACATAAAAATGCATGCAAAACTCAAACAGTGTGAAGCAAAAATATCCCAAAAGGAGACGACTGACTGACATCCATGAAGAGTAAATGACAGCAAGCAGAGTGAGATATCAATCAGGAAATGAGAGAGAAAAATAACCATTAGAGAAAAAGCCTAATGGTTTGGTTATTGACAGGCTGTGTGTCTCTGAATGGGTTTTATTTTGACTTTTTGAGGAACTATTGGGAACTAATGCTTATGGAAACTATAATTATCCATATGTATTATTGTATTGTATTATTGGGGGCAGTGGTAGCTCAGTGGTTAGGATGTTGGGCTCGGATCGGAAGGTCGTGAGTTCAATCCCCAGCACCGCCAAGCTGCCCTGCTGGGCCCTTAAGCAAGGCCCTTAACCCTCAACTGCTCAGTTGTATAAATAAGATAAAAATGTAAGTCGCTCTGGATAAGGGCATCTGCCAAATGCCATAAATGTAAATGTATTGCTCCATAGTTGAAAGGTTGTATGAAACTTCATACGCTTTGGTACGACTTTATTTTTTGTGTGGATCAGGAAAAAAAAACTCCTACTAAAGCCAACTCACAGTGCCATTAACGATTAGATAGTTAACAGATGGATGGAGAATGCTTTGTTGATCCAGCTATAAACAATGGTTCCTTTACCACACTGTCTTTCTTCTCTCTCTCTTGAAGTTAATTTTTTTTTTTTTAAAATGCAGCTTGTCATGTGACTGAGAAACCATGAAGAGTAAAGTCCTCCATCCTGAAGACTTTCCCATGTCAGAAAACTTAAAGTTATAGCTTTATCTCTGACTGTTACAATGACACTGGAGATTCCTTCCATAAATGCTAACCAAACATCTCCTCACAGAAAACTTCACCATATTAACAATTACACACTTTTTAAATCTGTTTATGTGTAGTGTCCACTAAGCAAGTCCCTGTGTCTAGAGCTAAAGGACTCGAGTCCTTGTTGTTCTCAGTATTTTCTGTACTGATTTAGACTTATTGGCATCAGTCTTGCAGAATATGGTTTTGCTCTCGAACGAGTTTTTAAAAGTAATCCATGTGTTGTCTTTTCTCTTTGTTGCACACACAAAGTAGTACTTTCTTCTAGAAAGCAAAGCATAATCATTGGCACAAAGCACAATTGAAGCCAGTTGGTTGGTGAAGCCATAATTGTTTCAGGAGGATTACTTTGGCTGCTTTAAAATTGTTTGTCAATGGCAGGGACAGAAGTGACGCATTTCTGTTTTGCAGCGAGTGTTAGTAAGTACAGCACTAAGCAAAGGCATACTTTAAATAAATAATAGGCCATAATATGGCATTACTGCATTGTTTTATTGCCCATGTTTTTTATCATTGAAAATGTGATAAAGTCATTCAAAAAAATGTTTGTGTAATCTTTAGCAAAAGTCTAAAATTTTCAAATACGCAATAAACCAATGCAGTTTATATTTGTTTGTACTAAACAAATCCGGAGTATGAACAATCCGGTTAATAGTTACTAAATTAATTGTCCAGAATTATTGAAGTAAAGACTTGGCCTTGAAATAATTTGATGGTCTCAATCTTGACTCTCAAGTTCTCACTTTCATTTAGACTTGTTCTTGACTGGGTCTCAACCCTCTTAACCTGGTTTTGACTCAATCTTGGCTAGTCCTGCTGCTGAACTTGACAATGGCAGTCTTGAATACAACCCTGCCTGTGTCTGGAAATGAATCAATACCGTCTGACCAATCAGAATCAAGAATTCAACAGCAGTGTGGTTTAAACAGAATGAACACACACACACACACACACACACACACACACACACACACTCCTGATCAAAATCTTAAGACCAGGGAAAATATTACA
>CM074949.1:24306519-24318784 GCA_037577455.1 Pangasius macronema
CCTAATGATGGCCTCCTTCACTTGCATTGAGATCTCCTTGGACTTCATATTGGTAGCTCCAGTTGAAAAGCTGCCAAATGCCAACTCAATACCTGTTATCAACTCCAGACCTTTTATCTGCTTCATTTGCCTTGAAATAACGAGGGAATGGACCGCACCTGGTCAATTATAACTTCTTGTCAGTCAACTGTCCAAATACCTTTGGGATGTCAGATGTTGGGTTTATTGTTAAGAAACTTTCATGTGTGCAAAAACTGTAATAATACCGCATACAAAGACATTCTATACAATTGTATGCTTTGAGGTACTTTGTGATAGCAGTTTGGGGAAGAACCACATGTGGGTGTTAATGTCAGGTGTCCACAAACTTTTCTATGTGCCATTTTCTATGATATTAAGAAGAAATTTTCCAGGCTGCAGTCAATATGCTAAAATTAAAATACTTTAGGTAATTGTATACATGACTTAACTGTAATATATACACACAAATCTCAATGGCTATTTCTTTTTACACCTTAATTATTATTAATGTTATTTTTATGTTGTTTTTTATTAGATTTGCGATTGATTTTTTTTTCTATTTACTTTAAAATTTTTGTAGCTGAACGATTCTGTAGAAATAATGTACTCTGTAAAATATATTATATCCCTATTGTTTAGATAAATTTTGATTATATATATATGATACATATATTCTGTATGGACCCGGTGAGCCACACGTGATTCTCTTACTGACTATATAACAATTCTCTGACTGTAGGTGGAAAGGTCTAGATGAACAAATGGGCAGCAGGGTGGCATTGCTGCTGCAGCTGCCGCTACTGCTGTGACCTGTGGTGTTGTCTGTTGCCACACAACCTGTGGTCATGATTGCTACTGCTCTGACCTGAATTTATTCTTCTTCTTGCAATTTAAAAACATTTAAGGTATTTATGTTTTTTTTCTCATCAGGCTGGGCCTTTGTTTTCCCACTTTGTGCAAGTATCTGTAACAAACTTACATCTGTCTTATATTGTGTTTGTATTTTTTGTTGAAAAATGCTCAATAAAAATGCTATTTGGTTTTAAACCCTGTCAGTTGTGTTGTCTGTATAATAGCACACTGAAAGTCTAGAATGGCAGGAGACAGTATTTTAGACAGATCTCAAGATGATGTGAGCCAAATTTGGTGAAGATTGGACAAAATTTGGAGGAGGGGTAGCAAAAATGGCACTTGGATGGAAGCATTTCCGGCATGATTTTGTAACTTTTGACCAGTAAGTGGCGCTGTCATGAAATTTGTTGCATTGTCTCAGGGCATGGTCCTGAAGATGCCTACCAAGATTTGTGTCAGTGTGCAAAGTGCACTTCCTGGTGGCATTGCCGTCAGATTCACTGGCCCATTATGGACAAACCGTTTGGAATATTTAAAATTCTTTAATAACTTTTGTGAGGCTAACTCTGAAGAATTTGGTGATGATTGAACAAAATTTGTAAGAGGAGTAGCAAACAAAATGTTTTTCAGAAAATCACATATGGCGGAAAATCTAATTAGGCGGAAATTGACATCATAGGGTGTGTTGAATTCGTTTCGAACCAGGGAATTCAGAGATGCCAGGAATGTTTTTAAATTTTGGACACAAGGTTCAAAATTACCTCCAAATTAGGCCAAAGTTTGACCCGATGGTGGCGCTAGAGAGTTGGCAGCATTTGGCCTAAATTTGGTCAGAATGTTTCTTAGACCCTCCCCAATCAGCGTGCCAAATTTCATAACTTTTTACAAGACAGTTCTATGGGCTGCCATAGACACTTTAGCCTGAAGAAGAAGAAGAAGAAGAAGAAGAAGAAGAAGAAGAAGAAGAAGAAGAAGAAGAAGAAAAGGTAGAATACCAGTAGGGTACCTTTGGTGCTTGGCCCCCTAATAATAATGACAGCAGCATCACTGCTTCACAATTTATTTACTATTTATTTACTAATATTTTATTATTATTTAGATTTTTACTTTTTTTTTAAAGAATTTATGTTGTGTCTTCTATATTAATGTTTATAATATTCATTATATACAAATTATAGTATGTATAATGGTTCACATAATAAAAATAATATACTGTATTATAATTTTTAGATGGACATTTCTATTCATAGTGCACTAGGAATAAAAACAAATGTAAAAAAAAAAATTAACACTTTATCCCAGTGATATGATAAAAATTCATAAGCTCTTTGATATCAAAGAAACTATAAATCGTCGGATTTATTTTCTTTTCTTTAGATGACGCACCATCAAGTGAACACGCAGTCCGGGTCGGACTAAACCTTAGCCCCGCCCATCACCTTTAACGAATTTCATTGGTTGGCGTGTTTTATGGGTGTGGCTTTTGTTGATACGACCCGCCTCTCTTCCACAAAATACAGCAGCTAAGGCTTTTAGCAGCTCTGTGGTCATTTTATAATAAACAGTGCTCTGGTTATATCTGCGTATGATATCAGTGCCTGAGGCCGGACAGAAGGTAATGTGTGACTCAGATATTCATTTAAAATGTGAAGTTGTTCGTTATTACGAGCGGAGTGTTACAATGCGTCTTTTTTTAAGCTAAAGGAGGGTCAGCCGTTAGTACTGGCATCATTTAACGTTAATGGGTGCTAAGCTAACACAGCTAAGGGCTATTTCATTGAGATTCTCGCGGATGTTAATGATAAATACTGAATGCTAACGAATGTAGCATTTGTTTGTTTAAATCCTGTTGTATCCAACTATGCAGATTTTGTCCACACACACACACACACACACACACACACACACACACACATGCGGGCTGAGGAGAATTCCCAATTATAACTAAAATTCAGGAAAAACGCCGTTGACCGTTATTTATTTTTTAAACGTTCAAATCGCGTGCACACGTTCCAAACAGTTTAACGGTTATTCCAGGCGTTGTTCCCAATTTGAACCGTGGTAATAGAAGTGTATAGGGGAAAGTACCCGGATGTAGCCGTGGCGTACTTGTTAAAACGCAAGTGCATAGGAGTCAAGGTAGCGGTTTAAAACACGACCGCATACTAACATACTAAACAGTATGCAAGAATAGTGCGCACCCTGTTTCAGCACTGTTATGAGGTTCTTATATATAACAGTACAATACTTTTGTGTGCTATATTGGCCAGGCAAATGTATTTAATTTTTTTAGATATTATTTTTATTTATATTTAATTTTGTCATTCTAATACAAAATAAAAGAAAAAGAAATAAATATATATATTCCTTTTTGTTTTTGCAGCTCATGTTGAGTTTTTCAGACTGGGACTAACTGAAATTTGACCCCCAACTAAAAAAAACCTAATTAAATCTCATTTGTAAGTTGTTTTTGCAGAGGTATTTTCATTAAATGTTCCTCTTTGAGTCACTGAATGTTGTATTGTGTGCGAGAGTTGAATTACTGATGGCTATACCTGTATTTGTTTGCTGCTGTCGTTGTTCTTGTTGTCCTCGTTGTTGTTGTTGTTGTTGTTGTTATTAAATCTGAGATCACGTTTTCACAAGTTGCATAGTCCAAATTTGAGAGAAAATACATTTCTCTTTTCTGTTTAGTTCGTTTTGGTTGTACTTTGTGCCAGATTAAAGGAAAACCGCACTCTGAAACACCTTGAATATGTTTATTTTTCCAATATTTATGATGTGCTTAGTGCACTTGTTGTGAACTTTGTTTTTTTTTTTTTTTGTGACCCCAAGTCTTGACCACTCTACATTTTGTTTTTAAATTCCAGATTTATAATAAAAGACTACAGTAATACTTGAACATTTTATGCTGTCAGTATCCTACATAAGTGTAACACGAATGACTAAAAAAAACAGAAGGAATATTCTTTGCACTGATTTACCGGTCTAGTGAGAAGTGTTGTGTTGTTTTAGGAAACTAAGACTGTGAATTTCACCCGCAAACCCATTTGTAAATCAAGCGACCCCTGGTTTGGGAACCCAACACCAAGCGGATCAGCCTGGATTGTTCTTCACGCAGGACTTCGCTTGCGAGTGCAGTAGCAGCAGTGATGAGAGCAGCGTCGTTGTTCACACACTCCTTGCGTATCGTACGCACATACGGAGAATTTAGAATCGACATCCGCAAGATGACACGTCAGAGCCAAAGATTACTCCCCGTCAGGTCTCCAAGTCGACCTGTAAAATGTTAAATCTTAAAACTTTCCGCTGTCGTCGTGATTCGTGTCAGGAGCTGCGTCTCAAATCGAAAACTCTGACCGTTTAGCTGGTTTGAAGGTGATGAGTGGTTTTTAAAATCCGAACAGTTATAGGAAAGCTGGTTAGTGTTAGTCCTCAATAACGGTCAGGAATAGTACCTAAGTATGTGCTTCCAGACACAGTGTCAGGATAGTGAAAATCGCTAAAATAATGTGCACCGCATTTTCGATATGTCTAATATCAATTTGTAAAGTAAACTTGCAAACCCATTTGAAAGTTGAGCGACTCCTAGTTTGAGAACCCCTGGCTTAGTGATTCTTAGGGGTGCATCGATACTGATACTGATATCAGGTATCATTCTGTGCTCTTTTACATGTGCTTGTAAAAAAAAAAAAAAAACTTCGATGCCAACACCCAACGCGATGTGACGTAAGCGTAGGTCATCTAGCTAACAAACAGACAACACGAAATAACAGCAAAACAGTACAGAGCTTCCTACAACCTCTTAAAAACTCAGCACTACAATGGGGCAGTCGTGGCCTAATGGTTCAAGAGTCTGACTTGTAACCCGAAGGTGAACCTGAAGGTCCTGGGTTCGAGTCTCGGGTCCGGCAGGGATTGTAGGTGGGTGGAGTGAATGACCAGCGCTCTCTGCCACCCTCAATACCACGACTGAGGTGAGACCCTTGAGCAAGGCACCAGTCCCCCTAAAATGGCTGCCCACTGCTCCGGGTGTGTGTTCACTACTGTATGTGTGCGCACTTGGATGGGTTAAATGCAGAGCACAAATTCCGAGTATGGGTCACTATACTTGGCCACAACTTCACTTCACTACACTACAAGTTCAATGAGGGAAAAAAATTGTCTATAGACAATGCCAACGCTAGGTAAGTGGAAATAACAGCTCTTACTCAGTATGTTCTTGACCATCAGACGCCAATGAGGCATTCTGAAACAAAACTTTCTCCACTGCAGCTTGACTCGATCCAGTGTAACTAATGTAGCTAGCTAATCCACTTAATTTAAAATCAACTCGTTAGCGTTGTAAGGAATGAGCCTGGTAGCGTTCATGTGCTGTTTATGGCTGCTATTTAAACTGTGGAAAAGTAAATAGAGCTGAGTGAGGTTCCATGATTCCCCTGATTGAGTAATACTAAGTAGGTTACTCATTTCAGTAGGTATCAGTATCAGTGCTGATATTCATGAGTACCAAAACAGTCTGAAAAAAATGGTATTGAAACATCGCTAGTGATAGTTCTAGCCCTAATTTGTTGGTTGCTGTATTTTCGTTATTCTTGTGAGATATTCGTTATGTTTGTGCCGATGTCACAGCAGGACGTTGTTATTGTTCGCGTAGTTACAATGGAGTTCATTAGGATGAAAAATAAGCAATATCGAACACAAGTGATTCCGGTCAAGTTTCGAGATGTTTGCAGAAACACTGGACTTCAAGTCCCAGAATGCAGTGCAGTTTTCGCTGTAGTCGATTCAGCTAGTGAGCGATCTATGAGAAGACTAGCGTTATGGCCTTGACATCGAAATCAACACGTTTGGCCTGTTTCAGATAGGATGCTCACACATAGTGAATAGCGTGCAAGACGTCTGCGAGTAAGTTTCCAGTATGGAGTTTAGTTTTTTTAAAAAAATCTGTTCTTGCTTAAAGGAAGAATCCAAAAGAAAAGGCTGCACCATAAGACCACCACTGAGCAGATATAATTTCAGTGGTGGATCTCAGTACACGTTGGCCCTGACATTGTAGTGTGCATTAGTGTGCCTGGCGCTCGTACGTGTGGATCAGCAGTTAAAAGACAAACAGCTCAGCTTTTTTTTTTTTTTTTTTCTCTCTCTCCTCGTTCTCACTGTGTATCCTTCATCATCATCACTTTCTGCCCTCTGCAGATTTTTGCCGACCCAGCAGTGATACTTAGGCATTTAAAATCCCGGGAACGCTGCTGCACCTGATACACTCGTACCTCAGTCATGAGAAGAATAATGTCTTCTGCTCAGTGGTGCTTGGACAGTTTTATGAATCCTGACTGTGTTCTCTAAATTAATTATTTATTCCCCTCTCCAGTGATCTCGCTCTTTGCCTGGCATCCGCTTCTACCATGTTGCATTAATTTTAACAAAGTGCTGTAGTCCAGTACAATCTCAATACAAGTACAAGCTTAAGCACTCTATCTATCTGTCTATCTGTCTATCTTAAAGGGAGCAACTCTACGATTATCAGATGCTTATGAGACTTTTAACTCAGCAGTTCATCTAAAACCTACTGAGTGATTACAGCACACACTGAGGGCAAGCGCACAAAGCAGCTGGAGCTGGGAAAACTTGTTTCTATCTGCAGTCGTGTGCGGTCTTATCGTTATAAAGACCAAGCCATCAAAGGCGACTCAGGTTTGTTATTCTTAACCATGTTCTGCTTTCCTCCCTGCTCCCCACAGGACATGGGCCACGAAGGAAACGCATGAGAGGATGATCTGAAAATCTGAACTGTTCCAGGACACTTTTTGAGGTAAGACACCGCACGTGTTAACACGGATAACAGAGTCACGTTTTACATTAAAGGCATGGAGGCAGTTTGATATGTGACGTCTCTCAGCAGCGCCAGCAAAGCGCATCACTCCATGACTACAGATTTAAAAGCACTTTTGCTTGCACAGCTGATGAAGGACTTTTATCCGAAACCAAAAAAGAAAATGCCACATATATATAATATTCCCTATACATTCTATTCTGTACAAATGTGTTCATTCCTGTAGAATAGTGCCGTAGTTCATACGTGAGTGGGACTTTGTATTTATGGAACTGTCACTGTAATTTTTCAGCTAAAATAAACTACTCTGCCTTCACCGAGGTGTTTTTGTTGAAATCAAGATCACCTTGATCTCCGTGTCTCAGTATTTTATGTCGTTATTAGTGTTGGAAAGCGTTGTTCCGAGTTTCTGTGCATACCATCGTCTTTTCAAGCATCTAACCAAAGAACCTTTCCAATTTTCCAACCCAAGAATGTTATTTTATTGAATTTCTGTGTGGCAATAACGTGTTTAGACATTTCCACTGCACAGTGTATCGGATACTTTGGCACCAGGAAACATAAACACTGCACTTTCCATTGGCTTTCCAGTTCAATCCTGAAGGTTCCAACTGTGTGATTTTTTTGGTACCTGATCATGAATAAGCACCAACACGACTTAATGGTATGTGGAGAGCAGTGCAGGTCCGAACAACGTGCACCACGTCAGTCGCAAAGCAGCCATTTTGAATATGTCGGGAAACGTGAGGGATTGGAAGTGTGATATGAGGAGTACATCACCGATGCCAAAATCATGATACAGATATATTTACACTTTTACTTAACACTGTGTTCATTTCTGTTGGCTCTCAGTGTGGTCAGAAATGAAATATAACCCCAAGGCCTTCTTTGTTTTTTAATGGGTGTTAGAAAACAGATTTAGATCTCTTACACTTACGCTTTCTTATCTCTTACTCTTACGCTTCTGGATGTCAATGTAATGATTTAGTGAACTCTGTCTCTTGCAGTTGTCTGATTTGAGGAGTGAGTCGTTCCAGCATGGATGCCTCCACCATTTTGCCCGTACTGAAGAAGAAATTGGCGTTTTTGTCAGGTAATGAATGAAGACAGTTATAATATCTAACGTCATGCTTTCTAGTTTTGTAGAATGTTAACTGTCAAAGGTGATCTTTTTAATAAGAATAATAATAATAATAATAATAATATAACACTTTTATACCACGGCACTATTGGATTCTCGATTCTGATTGGTTAAAAGACACTGACTAGTTTTTCTGTGATAGTAATTCAAATCACAGGATTATATTAATGCGTTATCGTTTCTATAGTAACAGCATTCACAGGGTCTTGTGCAGCGGACACGCCACATAATCTAAGACTAATAATAACTGGATTAAAATCATGTTGTAATTTAAGAATATAATAATTTTTGATATGACGAGATGTTTTTATTTATCATTTATGGAAGGAGTCTCCAGTGTCAGTGCTTTGTAACAGACCGATGGTAAAGCTGTGACTTTAGGTTTTCTGAAACTATGAGTTTACTGTAAACTTTCTGGTTTCTTAGGAACTGGAATTTTTATTTTCCGATTTATTAACTTTATTAAGGGAGCGAAGAAAGAGAGGATGGGATAGGAACGACTGTTTGTAGCTGCTATAACAGAAGTATTAACTTGCGTCATGGACGTTAAATGTAGCTGTAAATGGATAAAAAGTGCGCTGTGGTGTTTAAACAATGCAAATTGTTGGTGGTAAAAATTTGCTGTGTGATTAAGAGTGAAACACTTTATCAAAGTAACATTACACCACACTGTGTTTTGATTATTATTATCGTACAACAGCGTGCCTCTCCAAAGCACGTAGTCGCACAGAAGGACACACACGGGAGTGATGGTCAGGGGTGCGCATACTTTTGACCACATAGTGTAGATCTTAGCGGTTGGGAAGGTGTTGTGAGTTGTACTTCAGACAGCTGGTACGATTTACTGTTTTTACGTTTAAAATTAAATTATACAGCTTTAATGAGCTCAATCCTCAGTTTAACCCACTTCTTCTTCATCATTAACGCTTTATTAACTTCTTTAGTCGTAGAAGTCATTCACTACAGATGTATCTGATTCAACACCCTGTAATTGAAAACGAGGTTATAAAACGCGAATCGGACCCAAGTATCATTACACACTTTTCACACTTTTCTGGTTACCCGAGTACACTTGGATGGAGGGGGTAATCGTGTAACGGTCATTTCATCCGCATCATGTTGTGTCTCCTTTTCGCTGAATAGTTTGTTTAATCTGCAGTTGCAATACTGGAATGTTTAGCCAGAGGAGAAGTGTATCCTGTTGTTGATAACTAACAATCTTGAACGTTCATGTTAGAAGAATAGCTGGCGTTCATCTTACTAGAGCTGCGTTCACAAGCCTCATATTCCCTTGAAATGACTTTCCTTGAACTGTGCGTTTCAGTCGGTTTTAGTCGTGAAAAATTCCGGGTTTTTCCAGCCATCCTTTCTCTCCCGCAGTGACATCTGGAAACAACTTTTGTCTTGTCTTGCTCAGGAATCTAATGGAGTATAAGCTGATGGATTATGGGGTGCTATAATTTGAATGACTGCTCAAACCACTAATAGCATGCGCTTGTCAGTTTTAAAGTCACGCCTGTGCGCTTCTGTGATTTCTCAGGATAAAATGATGATGTTTTTATTTATTCTTATATGAGAAAGACAGTTTACGCAGCAGTCTCGTTGTTTCATTTCCACTGGAGCTGGAAAATCATTACAGTTCAGTGGTAAGAACAAGTGCTCAAATGGTGAATTCGGTGTTCACGAGTGCATTATTTAAATTAACACCAGACACTGGCTCAGTTACTGCACTCCTCTGTTTGTGTGTGTTCTGTAAGAAATAAAAACACTTAGGGGCATGCTGTTATAGGAAAACAATCAAAGACGTGATGCAGAATTACTGTCACCATAATAATTTCCTTATTCTCCGATAATCGCACGTCGCAAAGAGTTTTATTCTTCTTACACCACAGCAGTTTACCAACAAGAAAGGCACGTCATACTTTTTTATCCATTTTTAGTTACTTTTAATGTTGCGGTACGTCCACGATACAAGTTGGTTATCACTGCAGACACTAAACAGTCTCTTCTTTTCCCTCTTTTGAAGTAAAACAAATGCAGCATGACATGCTACATATATTCTTTATAAAAAATTATAGTTTTAGATTATGTGGAGCATCCGTGGTACTAGTCCCTGTGTCTGAGCTGTTACTATGGAAACAGTAACATATCAGAATGAACAAATGAATATAAACTTTGCGTCAATACTGTCAGAGCTGCTGTTATAGAAATTAGAAAATAAATCCACACCTTCTGACCAATCCGAATTCAGCAGCGCTGTGGTAAAGTCATTATTTTGGGTTTGGTGAAGAGTAATGGAGTCTT
Source organism: Pangasius macronema (assembly GCA_037577455.1). Classification (NCBI taxonomy): domain Eukaryota; kingdom Metazoa; phylum Chordata; class Actinopteri; order Siluriformes; family Pangasiidae; genus Pangasius; species Pangasius macronema. The sequence continues at coordinate 24,316,674 of CM074949.1, forward strand.
GCACGTCTGCTTCATTGACCTGACTTGTAAAATGTTTGTATTGACCTGATGCCACCGATATCCTGGGCCTTATTTGGTCATTGTTCGTTCTCTCTCTCTCTCTTTTTTTTTTTTTTTTTTTGTTTGTTTTTTTTTTTTTTGTTCTCTTCAGGAGGCAAAGACCGGCGCAGCGGCCTGATCCTGACCATCCCGCTATGCACGGAGCAGACGAGCATGGAGGAGCTCAGCTCCACGCTGGACTACCTGCTCAGCATCCCCAGGTCAGCACACTCCACCCTCGATCCACGCTTTATACGCTGATCCAGCAAGAAGTTAGCTATTACTATTACAATTACATGTAGTATTATTATTATTATTATTATTATTATTATTATTATGGATTAGAACTAAAAGACAAAGTGATGTTCAGCTAAACTAACACTTTCACATACTGTAACTTTAGAAGATCCTTATGGCTTGGCGTCCTTTCCTTGGTTAAATGATGCTAAGCGGTGGCCTAGCCTGCAACGACCGACCATTTATACACATCTCATAGCAACTCTGAGCGCTTATACTAGACAGAAATGAAAGGCGTACGAGGCTCTTGATCCTTATCCCGTAAGCTGAATAACAGTAGCTAGCTAACTAGCTGATGTAGATTTTACGTGAGCTACGTAGGTATGTTAAAGCAGTCTAAATTACGCATGTTCGCTAACTAGCAAGCTAAGCCTGTTAAATTCTTAGTTATTGCTAGCTAGCCACGTAGCTGAGATGAAATGGTCTCTGCAAAGATGGAGCTTCTTAGACCAAGTATTATCTCCTAACTGCCCGTGACCACAGCCGTCTTCAGCTGGCTCGGAAAGATGTCTGATTCGATAGTATGCAGTAAAAGTGAACGTGTTTATGAACACGAAATTGCCAACTTTAGGGCTGTAAGAGTAACTCTGCTGCGCATCGTACTGCATCCCTGCCTTCCTGGTGTGTATTTTCGTATAACGCTTAAGTAAGGAAAGAAACACTGGAGTGCATGCTGTTGTAGGAGTTGGTTATTTGTCTAGAAACGCATGTCCAGAAGTGTTTTATTCCTCTTACACCGCATCAATTTGCCAAAACATATATATATATATTTTTTTAGGTTTAAAGCTATATTTAATGTTGTGAAATGTCCGTGAAACAGCCTTAAACAGTCATTCTGTCACTTTCCCTTGAAACTTTTATCTCTGCCTGCTACAAAGCACTAACACTGGAGACTCTTTCTTTAAATGCTACCGAAAGAAACACTTTTTAAAACTATTTCTCAGATTACGTGGAGTGTCTGCTGTACCAGTCCCTGCGAATGAGCTGTTACTATGGAAACCTATAGCGGTGTGAAGTGAAAACTCGCTGCCGGTGTGAGCACAGGGTTAATTCCCAGCGAGTCTGTATGAGGACACAGGAAGGATTTTATGCCTAAGCAGCTTAAACATTTCCAAATTCATGTAATTACTTTGCTATTGGTTTTATGGAAGTAATTTTTCAGTCCTTAATTTGACCCTCTTGAGTTTTTTTTTTTATTAATTATTAAATGTGTCGCATGTAGCATTCCCACATTCGTTCCTCTTAGATTGCTCTCTGCTGATATTCTATAAGCGGTTTAATGAGTCTGGCGCCCGATCACAGACCCTCCAGACTGATCCAGAGTGCCATTTAAATGCCAGCTGAGCCGTGCTGCAGTCTGACGTGCCCCGCCGTTTCGGATTTGGCGTGTATTTTTGGAATATTCGAGTCACTCTGAGAGCAGTGTGTGCAATATATGACCGTACTGGAAACCAATGCGTATGGCTTTTCAGTGTGTGCAGAACAGAAAGTTGGTGTGGAAGGTTATCGCTCGTTCCCACTCTCTCTATTAAATGCACATCAGTGCATCACCGACTGGAGCTCTTGAGACTCGCCCGTCTTTCTGTTTAGTCATCTCTGTTCATATTTCCTGTTTGGCTTCTATTATGGCTGAGGGACTTGACCATATATTGTCACAACTCACTTCCAGGATCTTCTGATTTTTTTATTATTTTTTTAAAATAACGTTTACAAACTCTGTAAGCCGCTTACAGTACAATGAAAACAAAATCCAAAAAGTAAAATTAAAAAAAAAA
>CM074949.1:24322689-24346136 GCA_037577455.1 Pangasius macronema
TGGGTTAAATGCAGAGCACAAATTCCGAGTATGGGTCACCACACTTGGCCACAAAGTCACTTCACTTCACTTCATAGCTTCAAACCCGGGAGGGTGAATGCCACCATGTGCTTCCTCCAAAACATGTGAAGCAGCCAATCAGATCTTTTCAAACTGATGCTGCAACGTAGCGCACTCGGAGGAACGCTCTATCTGAGCCCACAGACGCCAGTGATTGGCTATGATTGACAGGAGAGAGAGTATGCCCCTTCCACCCAGAGATGTTTTTTCCTCTGCCGTGGTGGCATCGTCCATGTGAGCCAGTTTTAAAAAATGGGCAGGAATGTGATGTCCTTTTTTTGCTTGTTTAGTGGGGCTGTAGTAGTTTTCTTACAGTTGCTTAGCTCTGGGGAAAAACAAAACACTTTCTCGTCTACTGATATACCAGAGGGATTTTGTGGTAAAAATTTCTGAGTTCAGATCAGGACTGGATCAGAGAAACCATGATCTGGGTTGAACATTTTGAGCATCCAGACAGCCACACTGCAGTACGGTGAGCGTTAACATTCCTGTGTGCTGTTAATAAAAATAAAGCTGGTTATCGAACAGCTTTACATCGCTCTTACGCCCTGTTAGGAACCGAATTCGTGCCTTTATTGCCGAATGCATTTGGAAATGATTGTAGAGGTGTTCATGTGGTTATCAGTGTAATTCCCAAAGCTATTTAATGGCTGCACATCTGTAAGGTTGGTCTTTGTGTGTGTGTGTGTGTGTGTGTGTGTGTGTGTGTGTGTGTGTAGAACGTGATCCCAGCTGAGGTGTCCTTAGTGTGTGTGGTGAAGCCAGATGAATTCTGGGATAAGAAGGTCACCCATTTCTGCTTCTGGAAGGAGAAGGACAGGCTTGGCTTTGAGGTGAGTGCTGCATTCTCTCTCTCTCTCTCTCTCTCTCTCTCTCTCTCCTTCACACTCTCTCTCCATCTCCCTCTCTTTCCTTCTTTCACATTCTCGTTCTCCCTCTGTCCCTCTTTCGCTCTCTCTCTTTGCTTCTTTTACCCTCTCGCTCTCCCTCTGTCCCTCCTTCGTGCTCTCTTTGTCATTCACTCCATCCTTTCTCTTTCTATTCTCTCTCTCTGTCTCTCCCCAACCCCTGCATTATTCCTTACTCTTACTTGGTTACTTGGTCCTGTTGTAGAGAGGGCTTGCCCTCAGTGCATTTCTTAGGATTTTTGTCTTTTGTCTAAACCCAAAAGGATGGAAGTATTATCTTTTTATGTTTTGATAATAGTTGCCTTTTGACACACAAGTCGCCCAGTGTCAGTGCTGTTGCTGAGCTGTTTTAGCTAATCACATTTTTTAACAAACCATTACATAATAAGATGTGCGAGTTTCATAATACACAGTATACAAATGATGAGGATTTTATCTTTTCGTTTAGAGATTGGATCAGCTCAAAAGAAGTGAGTAAGTCAGTCGTATTAGTTTAGTTTCTTTTTCAGCAACGTTTACACCGTCTGTGTTCTAAAGACTGTCTATTTGGCACTTCCAGTATAATGTGATTTATCTCAACTCTGAGTTTTGGGTAATAACAATACCAAATGGATATTTTTATTTAATTTTTTTTTACATTATATAAACGGTTCACCACATTCACACATTCTTCTGTATGACAAAAAAAAAATTTGGACTACTAATCGAATTCTAGGATGTTCTCCACTATGCACTATTTTTTTTTTACATCGCTTTATCCGATACCAATCCAGTGTTTCGGGATCACTGCATCAAAGATTTGCGTCAAAGGCACAAACAGGTCATGTCTTTACGTCAGCACCAGAGCAATTTAAAATCAGGCCTTGTTCATGTAGCACCAGTCTCCTGAGTGCTGCTGATGAAGTTCACCTCTCCAAAACATCCAATATAGAGGAGTGTAGTTAAGGATCCGCACTCGATGAGTCATATTTCTACACTCCGGCACTGAACGTGGTTGTATAATATCTGTTGGTGCCTCAGGTACAGTCAGAGGCACCCTGGAGCTTCCTGCTTTATAACGAGGTAATTTGCTCCTCTGACTGACTGTAATGAACCTTAATGAAGAAATGAAATCAGGCGAAGGGTCGAGACCCAATTATTCCCCGTTGCTGTTCATAAACAAGTCATGTAATTGCCTCCAGTCTAATGGCTGCCTTTAAAAGTTTCTTTCACACTGTTTAGATGAGTGTGTGTGTGTGTGTGTGTGTGTGTGTGTGTGTGTGTGTGTGTGTGTGGCCTTCATTGCGTCACTAGACACATTGACTCGACCCGAGCTCGTGAGGCGAGAGTGAGTAATTCTCTACACTAACACCAGTTGACACAGGTTATGAGGTTGGTTGTCATGCAGGAAGTTATTAACCTTTCACTATTTATTTTCCCCTGAAGTGACCATTCCTTTCATGAATAACTTACTTTAGTGGCAAACTCTCCTTTAAGTTGAATAAAGTTTGCAGGCAGTGATAAGGTAGGAATAAAAGTTTAAAGTTTCAACCACAGACCGTAAAATATCTAGATAAAAATCAGTTAGCCAGCGATCTCGATATCTCCGAATAAATCATATCAGAAATTATAGTCAGTAGGTCATAAAATTTAGACAAACATCACATTCGTTTGTTTTGAAACTAAAAAAAAAAAAACCTCCAGTTAATTATTCGTGAAAGTTATGCATTTGTAATTGGGAATGCACTGAAAATTTGGCAGCTGAAAATGATCAAAAGCAGCCTTTTCTTTTTCTTCTTTATTTTTAGCCAAAAGAGAGAAAAAAAGGCTGAAAGTTTAGCCAGGAAATAATTAGTCTTTAATGAATTGTCAGTTCTAACACTTTACAAGCAACTTTTAATGGAAGTGAAAACTAGTTTGATTAAAATGAGTTAAAATGCAGTTTGTTTCCTTTTTCTTTCCCCACCTTTTTACCTGTCAGCTCAGTTTTCTCCTCATGAGATCACTGACTTCATCAAGAATAAAACTTTCCCTCTAATAACCTGCTGCCTATTTGCTCTGGCGCCCTCGTGGAGTAGACACCAATGTCTCCAGTCTTGTGGAAAAATAGCTTTCAAATAACGTTTTTTTAGAGTCATTTTCGAAGTACAATAGAAAGTTTCATTACGCAATAGATAGACTTATACTTTAGACTCGAAAACTGTCTCATTGGTGTGGAGCACTGAATAACAGGCATGTCGGGACTTGTTTAAAGCCTGCTGGAACTCCTGACCTAATGTGGCCGGGTATTCAGGAGAGCACAAAATTCAGGAGAGCACAAAAAAGTGTTACCATCAAAAAATTTGTGTTCCAACAAGGCAACAATGAAGTACAGCTGACGAGTAGAAACAGCGCTTATGGAACAACATAGTTTGTTTAGTAAAATGAAACCATGATCTATTTTGGTACATGATCTATGTCTGTCCATTAATTTAAGCGAGTAGTCATTGGTGTGCAGTGCTTAATTTTGGGACAGTAAGGTGTGAATTAGTAAAAAAGTTCAAAAAATTTAATTAAAAAAAATTAAATTAAAATTTTTTTTTCTTTCTTTCCTTTTTGTCCTTTAACGGACTTGTTTACCAATTTATTCATTACAAATTTTAGGGGATTTCTACCCAAGTTTTCCCCCTTTCAGTTTTTAAATGATGTTTCATTGATCCAGAAAACAAAAGGACTTTCAGCGTTTTTCTGCTTGACGTGTCCTTGGTTTCAGACAGCTAACACTCGAGGAGTCCCAGTGTATTTTTGTACTTCTTCTACCATAATAAAATCGATTGAACATGGCGTGCGATTACTTTTGTGATGGAAATCATGTTAGTTTAGAAAAAGAGCAAAATCCCAACACGTGCACAGCGTATTGGATCCATCAGTGCTGACACACAGAGGAAGCGTGTGTGTGAGCACATGATGTATAGGTGAATGGTGGACTGGGGCTTGAGCTCTCCTGTCAATCATGCACAGTGAGGAAAGACGACTCCTTTGTCTTCCTGTTTGACTCCTCCGCCTTCTGTCTGAACATGAACAAATAATGTCTCAATGTCCTTCCAGAAGAGTCCCATCCTCATATCTGACATACAAACGCTTTTGTATGTGTGTTGGAGTTGCCATTTAATTTGAGCTCCACCTGTTTCAGGAAATAATATGGGCCAGCGCTCCCCTCTGGGCTGTTTTCCCTCCCGTCCGGCCGTTCTGCCGAAGCAGATGGTGCCGTCTGGGCTGGAATGGAGGTCGCTGTACTGATTGCGGTGAGCGAGGTGACCTGAATGGGGAGAGTCGAGGGAACACTTGGTGCCAGCGCTCATGAGTGACCTACACGCTGAATGGAGAGGTTTACCGCAGCTGAGGACAGACATACAGCACAAGGACCTTCCTGTATTCAACAATCCCCTAAAAAGCCAGCAAATCCTCATTTGGCATCAATGTAGAAACATACGGAGATGAGAGGCACTCTCTCTCTCTCTCTTTTTCACTCTTCTCTGTGCCTCTCGGCTCCCAGAAGACCAGTTATTCGAGCTTTGCACATTTTTGTGCTAATTGCATGTTCTTTTCTCCCCCACCAGCTTAAGAAGTAGCCCACTGACTTCCACAACAGCTGGCTCTTACCCAGAATACTATGCTGCTGCTGGCCGGGTAGTTTTATAGCAGGAGGTGGAGTTCTTTTAGTAGCTTATTTTACTGCCAGAAGTCAAGAGCCTATGATTTCCTCAGCTTTCAGGCAGATTAAATTTTCTCTCGCGTAAATATAGATATTTGAATTTTAACTGCCGTGAGAAAAGAGTTGCTCTTTTCTCTTTTAAAGGATGTGCAATGTGCACAAATTATCCTGCACGTATATTTTCAGAAATCAACCAATCAGACTGGAGAAGTTTGTGGACACCTGACTATCACACTCGTGTGTGCTTGTTGAACATCCCATTCCAGATTTAGTCCCTATTGTTGTTCTATTAACCTCCACTCTTCTGGGAAGGCTCTCCACTAGATTTTGGCGTGTGGCTGTGGGGATTTTGTGCTCATTCAGTACATGAGGAAGAAACTTTGAGAGGAACCAGACTCAAAATGGTGTCAAAATACCAAAATTCATCCCAAGGGTGTTCAGTCTGGTTGAGGTCAGGACTTTGTCTATATAACCATACATAATATACTAAGAAGGGAAAGTAATACTACGCAGTTATGTCATGTTTTATTTCACATTTGACCCCTACCTCTAGCTACAATGTATGACCAAAAGTATGTGGACACCTGACCATCTCTCCCATACGTGGTTCTTCCCCAAACTGTTGCCCCAAAATTGGGAGCATATAATTGTATAGAAATGTCTTTTATATGCCGTAGCTTTACAGTTTCTCTTCACTGGAGCTAAGAGGACCCTGAACACCTTTGGGATGAACTGGAACACTGACTTCACCCCAGACCTCGAGTGGGTTGTAGTTACGGACTGGAGTGATTCCAAAGACACCGACTTATTTGTGTTTAGGGGTGTCGGTGCGAGGTTTGTTTAGTGGAAAGCCTTCCCAAAATAGTTCAGGTTACTATAACAGCAAAGGGGGAGTAAACCTGGGATGAGCTGTTCAGCCAAGTACGTGCATGTGTGATGGTCAGGTGTCCACAAACTTTTGGTCATATAGTGTATGTGTAGTGAAATACACTTTTGGGCACATTATGGAAATAACATGCATTATGATTACTGTTTTTAATAGCACTTGTTTACTGATGCCTTTAATTTGCTTTACTAAACCTAAGATCTTTGCAGTGTCTAATGATGACTGACATCACTGGTATTAACTATGTGTAATTACACAAAACGACAGACTGTTACAGCTATATTTAATAACACTGCACCAAAATACCAAAGGGTTTATGTTTCTGCTTAGCGGTGTGTACAGAGAAACCACATGCAGCAACATCTCCAAACTCCAAATCTGATGTTGCTGACTGCTCCAAAACCGAAGGGAACTCCCTGGTACTATTGAGATGCCAAACTAAGTTGCCAAGTTATTTTTAATTGGTATATAGAAAGGCCAGGACTCCTTTTTTTTTAAAACCACAGTGATGGCTAGCATATGTACAACGTGAAAGCTTAATTGCTAGAGGATTTAAGACGTATATCTTATGGTAAATCGTCAAGGTCATTTCAGATATGGGCTGAAAATGAAATGTCACAATTCAGCAATAACTTGATTTAACGGGATTTTGCAATGGAACAGGGAGCAATCTGTTTGCCTTTAGCTTCTCACTCTCTCTCTCATTTTCGTCTGGAGCCAAACCATGTGCAGTCAAAACTAATTTTCCACTAGAGCAAAATGACTGCCTTCCAGTTAGTGGATTCTTCTAGTTGCTGTGCAGCTGAAATAAAGCACAGTAGAGCGTTCACTTGCACTAGTTAATGAGTTTATGATTTGTCTGCCTCTGCTGGGTCGGTGTGGACTTTAATCACAGTGCATGATTCTGCACTCTGGCAGCCCTTTTTAATAAACGCTGCTAATGAAACATTACAGTCACGCCACTTCACAGAGCAGTTATTTGAATAAAAGGGCATTGTGTCTTTCTTAAATGCCGGACCAATTATGTAAATTAGGATCAATAAACTTCTACAAATCATTACAGCCCTTTTTTGCCAGTGTCTATCAAATGTGCCTGACCTGCGCGTGGACAGATTATTCCCAAGTCTTCTTTGTACGCGTGCTTCCAGCTGTGTCCAGGGTCAGGGTATTTGTTGGTATAAATAGGAAGAGTAAAATAATTTGGACAAGCAGGACATCACAAGAACATCCTATTCATTATGTTCCTCTCTGTCCTTCTTACTCATTCAAGCCTAAAGTGTGTGCAGCGACCGAGGGAGAGACGAGAGCTCACAAAGGAGATCGATCCGTGTTCCTGAGCTACAAGCACACACGCACACACACACTACAGTGTTTGTCTTATGAGATGCTATGCTTATTTAGAGTTCCTCTCTGAGCTCCTCTCTGATGCCTTTGATATAAATCCGTGAAATAAGGTGTGTGGTGTTGTTCAATGTCAGAACACTCTAAAAAGCAACCAAGTCTTGTGAAGTTTCTGCACAGATAAATAAGGAATGAAACACTTCAGGGCATGCTGTCACAGAAAAATAATCAGAAAAATACTTTTACACAAAGATAATAGCATGTCCTGATTTGTTTTTTTTTGAATTTTTTTTTTATTCTTATACCACTGCAAATTGCCAGTGATTACAGTTTTTCATTTTTTTTATCCGTTTATAGTTACATTTAACCTTACGTAATGTCCATGAAACAAGTTAGCTCTGGTTGTAATTAACAGTTGTTCCCTCAACAGCTGTCCCCCCCCTTCTTTCTCTTGATAAGTAGTTAATGAGACTAAAATTGTAGCTTGTTACTGAGACACAGCAAAGCCTTCTGTCTCTTAAGATTTTCCCATGTTGGAAAACCTAACTTTACACAAAGTCCTGACACAGCAGACACATTCCAGCAAGGCGTCCTCACAGAAAACGTACAGTACAGCTGAAAGTTGTAACTAAAGAAACAATAATGGATTAGAATATGCGCGTTAATATAGACCTCTGATTGGTCTTTTAGCTGGAACTATTGTCTGGGCTGCTGTTATAGAAAAGTAATCAACCAGAATGGAGAATTCAACATAAAGTAAACTAACACTGAGTGTATGTGGAGTTGTCTTCAGCTAAGTTTCCTAAACGAACCTCTGCTTTTAGGTCACGAGTGTTGACTCAGCTGAGCATCTGAAAATTCATCCAAACATCACCCTCAACACTCTCTGACAGACACACGCACACAGACAGCTGCACAGGGTTTTTACAGCGTTTTACACACATTACTTGTGGCATTGTTTGCTCCTTTAACAGCTCCGTGTTTAGATTGGATCACATGTACGTGTGTGCTAAATTAATAAATGTACAACAGGCCCATTCAGCTCCTCTGGGTCAAAGCCAATATGTTTGTTCTCCGTTTTTCCTTCAGTGCATTTCGTATGCGAGTAATGAGCGTCAGTGATATTTACCGCAGTCATCTGATTCCTACTCAGCGGACTCCTGTCTCACCTGCTGTCTCTGCCTCCTCTGCCTTTTAAATACCAGATCAATTATTCATGCATGATTAACCTTGGCTGACATTTTTGTCAATGTCGTTATTATTTTTCTGCATTAGTGGTGTCAGATCCCGACACTGTTCACCTGCCGCAACCAGTTTTCTATCTCTGACATTTTATGAATGCAAAAGAGTTAATAACCAGTAATGACATTTCAGATATGATTACAGCTCATATCTTTTTTTTTTTTTTTTAATAAATGTTTGATTTTTTTGAGCAAAGACAACCAATTTGCTTGTATGCCAGATGACTGAATGTCAATTTTGCTTAAGCCATTTGTGAGATGATCTGACTGAGGAGATGTGTGTGTGTCTGTGTTTGTAGGTGATCCTGGTCTCAGCTAATAAACTCACACGCTACATCGAGCCTTGCCAGCTGACCGATGAGTTTGGAGGGAGTCTGCAGTATGACCACGTGGACTGGCTCAACAAGAGGCTGGTCAGTAACTCGACTATCATTTACAAACTTGTGCACAGATTGTGGCATGGGTTGAGTTACAGTGTAAATTCTTTATGGTAAATGATTTACCTTAGAAGATGGCGTTTGCAAAACCCTGTCAAGGATCACAGCACTGCAAAGTTTCTCCCATTCCAACAGATTTCGTTCACCTTATCATGCAACAGAAAACCAGGCAGTCATGAGTTTGAGAATCCTGGTTTAGGGCAAAGCTTAAAGCATACGGTGCCTTGCATATTCATCCTCCTTGAGCATGTCCACATTCTGTAGTGTTACAACATGGTCCACATTTGGCTGTAATTACAGCTGCAGCCCTTCTCGTATATGTCTCTATCAGCTTTGCACATCTGGATCCTGGTATTTTGCCCATTCTCTTTGGCAACATTGCTCAACCTCTGTTACAAATCTACCTCTGACAACTAATTGTCGTACAGAACGGTGTCTAAGAGTTAGTCTAACTCCGTCAAGATTGTGCAAGAGGGCCTTTGTTTTGAAGCTCTCCACTGTAGCTTTGGCAGTATGCTTAGGGTTGTTGTCCTATTATAAAGTGAACCACTAACAGGCCATAGTCTCAAGAACGGGTTTTCTCCTACAATTGCCATGTAATGGACTCCAACCCTGACCAGTTTCCCAGACCTTGCTGATAAAAGGCATCCAGACACCATGATGCTACCACCACCATGCTTCATTACAGGGATGGCGTTGTCAGGCTTGATCAGTTCTTAGGTTTTCTACCAAATGTAGTTCTTTGTGCCAAGACCAGAAAACCTTGGGTTGTGGGTTTGAGTCTCGGGTCCGGCAGGGATTGNCAATACCACGACTGAGGTGAGACCCTTGAGCAAGGCACCGATCCCCCAACTGCTCCCTGGGCGCCGCAGCAAAAAAAGGCTGCCCACTGCTCCGTGAGTGAGTGAGAGTGAGAGTGAGTGTTCGTTCACTACTGTGTGTGTGCACTTGGATGGGTTAAATGCAGAGCACAAATTCCGAGTATGGGTCACACTATGGATTACTTGGCCACACGTCACTTCACTGAATTCTTGATGCTGTTTGTTTAGGTATGTCTTCTGGGTTCTTCCAGAAATAGGTGTATTTATATTAAAGTAACTTAACTGCATTCTAAATTGGGTGGTTTCACAGTAACGGGTGAATACTTATGCAGTCACAACTTTTTTTTTTTTTTTTTTTTTTTTTTAAATTCATCAATAATTTTGCAGATTATACTGATTTTCTCCATATTTCAATATTCTGGGCTATTTTGTGTAGATTTATGGTATAGAATCTCAGTTAAATCCTTTTCAGACCCAAGCTGCAGCACTACAAAATATGGGAGTTTTTTCGATGACTAATTTTGCACTGTGCACTTTTCATAATTCTGTGTTTTATCCAGGTGTTCGAAAAATTCACCAAGGAGTCCACGTCCCTGTTGGACGAGCTCGCCATCATTAATGAAAACGAAAAGACCAGTCAGCCAGATAAGTCCAGGTAATTGATGTCACTGGTTCAGACTGATCCACTCCTGTTTCAGTCTTAGTGCTTTCTCTCTCGCTTTTATTAAACCATATTTAAGCATTCATGAATTCCTCTGCTCTCAGGTTACTCTAGTGATTTAGTGCTATCAGCTGGCCTCGCAGCAGGAGCTAGTGAATACGCTATGATGAGATGATGAGAACGAGGAAAAGTAGCCCTTCATATAGGGAGTTAGGTGATATTCAGTACAGTTCATAATGGACTTGGTGATTTCATATACCTATATAGTTTCATACACTTGCTCTGTATCTGTATTATGTTGCTGTCAGTGGAGTAATGAAAGCACATAATGACTAACTGCACCACTCAAACTAGTGTCAGAATCTATTACTACGCTAAAGTATAATAATGTAGCTGTTGCTCTAGCTAATCTACTTTTAGCATTTATTAATACCAATACGTCTCTTTCGAATGCCAGTTTACAATGATTAAATAGTCAGCAATTTAATAACGACACAGTTTAGCAGGGATGACAAATATTTTGTGGAGGAAAGTGCTTTCCGCCCCCTTCCGCATGCATGAGCTCGCTAGTGTGGCTGTGATTGGAGAGTATGCCCCTCCCAGCCAGAGAACGCTTCTAGCTTTACTCGCATGGCTCCAGAAAAATATTTTTATAAAACGCTTTTTTTATTGTGAAGAAACTCCAGTTTGTTCAACGAAATGACATGTGCTATCATTCCCAGAGTTTTTTGCTTATGTATGTATGTATGTATGCATTTATTTATTTAAAGTTTACAGTTTTATGGTAGACATGCTACTCCAACAGTTCTGGTAATTGGTTGCACAATGTGGTTGATTAACAGTACATTTAACAATACTGTTAGTTTGGGCTTAATATCTTGAATTCCGTACCAAGTGCTAAGAGAAATTAGTATTTTTTAGCAGCACTGACTGGAGAAACAAACACTCGTTTTGAAGACACTTAGACAGTTTGAATGTTTTGACTTCTATATGAGGATTAACAGGTTAATCAGATTGGATTAGGTTATCTGGAGCATGCTTTTTTTCACTGCTCCTCCGTGATATAAAATCTTGCATCTGGACAGCAATAAAGTGACCGCTTGAGGAATGAGGTTCCAGTGGGTTGTATTTTCTATGAACCTGGATATTTGTATTGTATGGTCATGTGATCACGCTCCATTCACAACATGGTGTCCAGGTGGTCAAAGAGGCACTGCAGGAGAGAAGAGACGCTGGCTTTTATTTCACTTTGGGGCGAACCAGGGTTTCAGCAACCTTCTGAAAATACAAGAGAATGAATACAGCAAGTAGCAGCAGTCAAGCATCCTTTTTTCCAGCACGAGGCAATACCTGCATAGAAAATCACAGACGTGTATCTGGACTAAGGTTTTGCGAAAAACCGTAGACAATTCGGCCTGTAATTTCTTAGAGGAGTGCAGAGAACAACAAAGATCTGGCCAATCTGGATGGAAATAAAGTCACAGAGGAGCTCCTGTAAAATAGGAAATTACCCCAGGACCCCATGTAAATTTAATCCTGTCCAAATAGGGCCTAAGACATCCAAAGTTTAGGTAGTGTGTCTTGCTGTGGAGTCTTACTGTATGTTATTGTCTGGAAAATATGACCATCATTTTCTTACAGAAAAAACCTAAAGTTACACAGTAATTCATCCTTGTGGTTGGATGCATCAGAGTAGAATTATTGCCCCAGGCAAAAGAGTCTCTATTTTGTGTTTATTTTTATGCATGTGAAACCGTCATTATGTAAAAGCAGTGCTGTTTATCTCCTGAGCTTGAACCACACCAGAGATGTCAGGACTCTGGTCAGACATGGAGACATTCTGTTGCACCAAATGTTAAGAGAGAAAAGAAAAAAACACTAATAAAACTATGCGTTTTCCTCCCCCATAGGCCTTCAGAGTGTAACGTCCTGCCATCGTTTGACCCAGAAACTGTCCTGCAAACCGGTAAGCCTGACTTTCTGTTCACGAATGCACTGTAAAATGGTTATAAAGAACCATCACATTGGGAAAAAGTCAGCTACATAGTCATATGATATTATAATTTGGGGAAATACTAGATTTATAACCTTCTTCCTGGATAGTATTACTCTTTTCCATGCATTTGGCACTTGTTCAAGTCACAATCCTGTCAGAGTCTGAATAATAATAACATTTCTGGTAAGCTTTACCATGGCAGGATGTGAAAAACCAGCTTTTTTAGTGTGGAATTTTTAACCAGCGTGTGGTTTCCAGAGCCGCAGCACACACCCTAGGCTGTTTTCCCCCATAAGTGCAGTGTAGAGGAGTGAATGGACAAGTGTTAATGCAGCTCTTCTCCTGTGCCTGAGCTCGAGTTGCTGAAAGAAGCCTTGTCTCCTCACCATTAAGTGCAACACACACACACACATGGTGAAACAATGCCATTGTCAGCTCAGATGACTCACACCGAGTGAGCAAAGGCCAAGTGCAGAATTCAGATCCTTCATTTGCTTTGTTTACATTCTGAGAGCACAAGTGGATTCATTACGCTTCCAGTCTTAGTGGCTTTTAAGGATTTTTTTAGTCACTGTGAAGGAAATGCTGATAGACTGTGACGTTTTCTGTGTGAATAAATAACGCAGTCTTACTCATTCTGCTTCTTTCCAGTGCACTTAACAATCAGGAATGTTTACTCATCCTTTTCTCTTTCTCCTTTTCTTCCTAAATGGCTTCAGATTCCACCTGTTTCATATTTTGTGTCCTTTGCTTTCTCTGTAATTTCCCTCATCCTTTTCTTTCTTTTCTTTTCTTTTCTAATTTCCTTTTTTCCTTATTTGGTCCTTCCTCACATTTTTTGTTTATTAATCTTTTTCCCCTCTCGCTTTCAGGTCATGAGTTGCTGTCGGAGCTGCAGCAGAGGAGGTTTAATGGCTCCGAGGGTGGTGGCGGTGGCGGTGGCGGTGGAGGAGGGACGGCCTGGTCTCCGATGGACGATGAGCTCCTGGCTCAGCCGCAGGTCATGAAGCTGCTCGACTCTCTGCGCGAGCAGTACACCAAGTACCAGGAAGTGTGTCGCCAACGCAGCCGCCGCTCGCAGCTCGACCAGATCCACACCAAGGTCATGCAGGTAACGTTCACTGTTTCAGCGTTTCATCGTTCTCCTCCTCCACTGTGCAGAGCAGAACTGGGTTTGATACTACAGCAGATGTTTCCTCCTTAGACTCTTAGTGAGTCTGATCTTCACACCCACTGTATCTCAGCATTGTGTCATAGGACAGCACACCATATGTACAGTACACCACATGATGGGGTGTCCTGGCACAAAGCACAAGGGTGTTTCTGATTTGCACATTTATGTATATTCATGAAATGTTCTTTAGCTTTCTGTTGGCTTCTAACTTTTGTTTATAAAGGAAAGGACACTTGCTCATTCATGTTGGGTAAACCCCCCCCACCCCCCCAATCTTAGTCTTAGTTTAGGTGATCCTGTGCCCAGTGTAGCCTCAGGTTCTTGTTCTTCTTCTTGGCTAACCTGATGTGGTCTTCTGCTGTTGTAGTCCAGCTGCCTCAAGCTTTGGCATGTTGTGCATTCTGGGACGCGTTTCTGCTCACTGTGGTTGTAAAGAGGGATTATTTGAGTTATCCTAGCCTTCCTGTAATTTCAAACCTGTCGAACCACGATGGTTCCCGTTTGGATGGTTCACTCGATCCGTGCTTTAGTCTGTCTAGCTACACTATATGGGTAAAAGTATGTGGACACCTGACCATCACACTCGTATGTGGTTCTTCCCCAAACTGTTGCCACAAAATTGGAAGCTCAGAATTGTGTAGAATGTCTCTGTATGTTGTAGCGTTACAATTACACTGCACTAGAACTAAGAGGCCCAAACCTGTTCCAGCGTGACAGTGCCCCTGTGCACAAAGCGAGCTCCATGAAGACATGGTGTGTGAAGGTTGCAGTGGAAGAACTCGAGTGTCCTGCACAGAGCCCTGACCTCAACCCCACTGAACACCTTTGGGATGAACTGGAACACCGACTGCACCCCACACAACATCCTCACACAACATCAGTGTCTGAATGAACACAAACCCCACAGCCATGCTCTAAAATCTAGTGGAAAGCCTTCCCAGAAGAGTGGAGGTTATTAACAGCAAATGGGGACTGGAATCTGAAATGGGATTTTCAACAATCCGCACATATGGGTGTGATGGTCAGGTGTCCACAAACTTTTGGCCATAAAGCGTATCTTACCTTCTTATCCTTATAGTCCTGCACAAAGAGATCAGTTTCTGTAGATTCAACTTCCTTACCAACACTGCAGTCCTTTTTAACATCACTATGCCATGGCATTTGCTTTATGAAACTTAAAATCCAACTTTTCTTATCTGTTCTAGTGCTGTGTTGGGTTTCTCGATGTTAGCGTCGAACATCACTAAAAAAATTGGGTGCTTTTTTTTTTTTTTTTACGACTGCGTTGTGTATTTCTGCAAAGAAAATCGTTCAGTGCTGATCTCTTTCCGGAATGGTCATAAATCATCCTCCCACACATGATCAGTTTACTTAAGGGAGAATTGCTGGTGGCTGCTTGAGGAAATAGCTGTATTAATCACACTGTATTATCATTTCATTGGAGAGCCAACAAGTTTAACGGAGTGTAGCCCACAACAGCTCCAGCCCTAGTCAGACCCAGCCTCAGAATTGCTCTGTTTTCATCGGCAGGTTTCGCAGAGTTCAGGGGGAATAATATGTCTTCGGTGATATTAGAGAAGGGAATTGAACTGCAGCTCTGCAAATATTAACATGTCAACATGGGCTTTTATTGAGCTGCTTTTTGGAGATGGCCAAGGTTACACTCAGGATGCAGCTCAGAGTAGGCAAAGTGCTCATATAAAATTTTCATATCACGTTGAATTAATTGCCTAAGAGAGATTCTATGGAAAAATATGTATATCTATATACACTTGGGTCTTGATTTAACACAGAGCAGTGTCTTCTGGCTTGACCTCGAGTCATAGGAATTATTTCAGTTGTTAGTTTGTTCTTCATTCATTCCTGTTTCAGTTGTTGCTGATGCTACGGTTTAACACACAGCTGTCTGAGCAGGAAATACGAGTTCAGGTGTCACAGCAGTAACGCTTGAATGTCTCCTTTACCAACCCTTCATCTTACTTTACAATATAATGCTATTAAGCTTAATCTTAAAGATACATTTTCTGTACCGTGCAGCTCTGACAAGTTTCGCAGGTTCACATTAATTAACGCGCTCATTCAAATACATCGTCATTTCTATAGTCACTGCTCGTTCGCGTGGACTTGTGGTAAGGTGGACATTCCACATAAGCTCTATATATGTTTAATAATAAATGGATGAAAATGTGGTGTTATTTAACAAAGGAAAAACGTCTAGTCATTGAGATTGTGAAATTCTCTGTAAAGGGATGTTCAGTGTTTTGGGAAGGAGTCTCCAGTGTCAGAGTCAGAGGTAAACCTGTAACTTTAAGTTTTTCAACACGGTACTTTGCACTTAGCAGTTTCTCGATAGCAACTAGCTGCGCTTTTATTTAATCTTATTACATTCTGGAGAAAGTGAGGTAACGGATATTATTATAATTGTCGAAACCTCAATCTCGGAAACACCAGATGTTATTGGGATGGTGACATACCACAAGAGGCACAAAACCGATTGTCACATGCTTTAAAACCCATCCACTGCGGTACCCAAGTGATCACAGCAAGGCACCAAGAACATCACACTGGGATCACTTCATTCACAGGCTGTTTAAACTCGATCTGATCCATATATAAAAGTAAATCCTGGCAATTATATCATTTGAAGCTCGAGGTTTGTGGTTAGAGAATCTCCTTATTTGTAAATTTACACAGACTCAGGAGCGCTCACAGGAAACGAACGTTTTTACAAACTGTATTTTCATGACTGTCCTGACCCAAGAGTCAGAGGTAAACCTGTAACTTTAAGTTTTTCAACACGGTACTTTGCACTTAGCAGTTTCTCGATAGCAACTAGCTGCGCTTTTATTTAATCTTATTACATTCTGGAGAAAGTGAGGTAACGGATATTTATAGCTTCTGTAATGTCATCAGTTGAGCTAAATTGTTTTGCAGACAGTTACAATAAACGTAACTATAAATGGATAAAAATGTACAAGCTGTGGTTCTTAAATAAATGGGGGGAGAAAAATTTTATAGTCTGCAAATTACTGTGGTGTAAGAGGAATAAAGCAATCAACTTCGCATTCGCTTTGGGCCACATCACACCACCTCGTCACTGATTATTTTCCTATAATATCATACCCCACAAGTGTTTTATTCTGTACCTATACTATGAAGTATCAAAATTTTTGTCTTTGATGATCACATATACGCTACATCCATGATGTGGATAGAGCTTAGGTGAAAGGTTTCTTTCAAAGCACTATTGTCCTAATTAAAGGGAATGTCTGCTGCCATGCCGATCTGTCTCTGTGTGTGTGTGTGTGTGTGTGTGTGTGTGTGTGTGTGTGTGTGTGTGTGTGTGTGTGTGTGTGTGGCTAGCTTTAATAAATTAGCCCACTCCTTATCCTGTGTGAAGAGTCGCCTCGCGAGCAGAACAGCGCCGCTCCCGAACCACTGCGAGTCTCATGAGAAACGGCTTTTAATTAACTCACCCGCGTCAGAACTAAAAACTGTTTATTTAAAGTTGATCCTGTTTTCATTCTCAGACTCCCGCTACATATTACATATGGATTCTTCTGAGACTAGAGGCATGTCCAGATCTTGTTTAAGTGGCAGTCGGGTAGCTAATTTAAATCCCAAAGCACGTCAGTCAGAGCCAATCGCGTATCCCTTCACTTCTTCCCGATCGAATTGCTTCCTGGAGGAGGTCTGTGCAGCAGGAGTGCTGAAGTGACACACTGCTGCGCTGAAAACATTTCAGCAGCTCATTATTTATTCACAGTTGATCTGCTTTTCATTCAGAGAAGACCGTGATGGCTGTAATTATCCGCTCTCCTGAGGAATGCACTCGCTTACTTGTGACTTTAACATTTAATTTTAGTAGCAGATGGATATCCATTTTAACTCCCAGATGTTGTCAGTCGGAGCCAGTCTAATTTGATTAAATCCTGTTGGGGTTTGAGTGGAACTGGTGCGCTGTTTATACATAAATGAATAATAATATGCCATGAACTAAGTTATGTTATACATGTAGTGTTATACTCAGTCATGTGTATATCAAACCTGGTGTGTCTGTGTGTCTGTGTGTCTGTGTGTGTGTGTGTGTGTGTGTGTGTGTTCTTCCTTGTTTTTGTCTTTTTAATTTGAACTCTTCTGCTTATTTTTACCAAGCACTTTTCACATCTAATTAAATGCAAAGAAAGCAGTCAGTTTGCAGCTTTGCCTCGTTCAAGTTTCACGTGCGTCCGTCTCTCTATGGCTCAAGATGTCTGCTAAAAGTAGGCTACTGGTAATTAACTGCTTACAACGATCACTCGTTGCCTCCCGGTTCAACCTGCCTCCTGCCTCCTGCCTCAGTTCACAGCCGACGCTCGACCACGCCTCCTCTGCCACATAGTACTGCAACACTGCATGCAAAAAAAACCCAAAAAAAAACACGTGAGCTCTACTAAAGAAACAGTTTCCCTTGTTTATAAAGTTGGATATGAGATCACAAGTCAGTTACTGTATAATTTGCACAAAAAAAAACATTTCTTAAAAACATTTGTATCCTATGTGAAATTCTACATGAGTATTTATTATATTTGTCTACATATAAAGTGAACATCAATTTAAATCATGTAATTAGCCCAGAGGTTTTAAGGTTTAAGTCTTTTATTATTATGAATTTAATAAATTTAGTGAAACGCTTGTCTTATTAATGCAATTTCCCTCAGGATTATTAAAGTACCTATCTGTGTGTGGGTCTGTCTATCAAGCTGTCTATCTATACAGTGGCTGAGCTGCATTACTGGAAATTTTAACGTACACTACACTTAGATGCTCTTTTAAAATTAAGTCCTCATTTTATTGTTTTCAGCTCTCTGTTAGGCATGCTCTTTTCCTTTTTCTTGCTTCAGTTTGATTATAATGCTGTTGGGCTGTCTAGTAAAAGTGTGTGTAAATGTTTTAAGCTAAAAATTCACGTCAGATTTACACACGTTTCGGATTCTCTTGGTACTCGCGTGCACACGTTAATAAATGCCAGTGAACTTTGTACAAATTATGAATTCTGAATTGTACACAAGTCTGATCTAAAAATCACTAACAACTATGATTTAGCAGCCACTGCACATGAGAAGGGCTAAATCTAGAGAAATGAGTTGAAAAGAAGGAGGTTTGACGTGACTCTGTCTGTCTGCTCCCGGGGGAAGCCAGAGCATGACAAGGCTTTTGAACGTTGACGAGCATATCGGTGCCATAATTNGGCACAAAACCGATTGTCACATGCTTTAAAACCCATCCACTGCGGTACCCAAGTGATCACAGCAAGGCACCAAGAACTTCACACTGGGATCACTTCATTCACGGGCTGTTTAAACTCGATCTGATCCGTATATAAAGGTAAATCCTGGCAATTATATAATTTGAAGCTCGAGGTTTGTGGTTAGAGAATCTCCTTATTTGTAAATTTACACAAACTCAGGAGCGCTCACAGGAAACGAACGTTTTTACAAACTGTATTTTCATGACTGTCACATTTCCTCGTATTTCGTATCCACCTTGATAACCGAGGCTTATTGTTTTTAGAAACCTTTCACTGGGAGTTTTTATGTGAATGATGAAGGACCATTCACTACACAATGCCACACTCTTGCCCTGAGTTTCATAGAGCTTGTTCAAGGTTGATACGTTCTCAACATTCGATTTAAGGTCATGCTAAACGTTATAAAGCATGTTAAGGATTTAGACCCAGAGGGATGTAAGTGACAGTTGACAAAGAAGTCACAATGACAGGAGAGCCAAAACTAACTTACTTCAGACCTTACGTGGGTCTGAGTTATTCGAAACTGATTGAAAATTCATGTGGTGTCCTTTTAGCATTACTTGGCTCCTTGATGATGCAAGGCAAGCAGAAAATTTTTACCACGAGAAAGAAGCAGGCTGTCAAATTAGCTGTGCGTTTTCATACATGATTTTCATATTTATATAATCTGGTTTTCTTGGTTAGGATACAATTGTAGGTGCTTCTCTTCCTGTTCACGATGTGTTATGGAGGGAATAATACAACGACAGACTGTGTCTTTATACGAAAATAATCGATGCTGGGGTGGTGTGATTTAACACAACATGAAGCGGAGTGCCACCACCTCCCCGAAATGCAATATTTTTGCATAATTGCACTGTCTGGTGTGTATTAAACTAGTATTTTAGCAGCCACTACACATGAGAAGGGCTAATTCAGGAGAAATGAGTTGAAAAGACAGAGAGAAGATTTGACGTGACTCTGTCTCTGCTCCCGGGGGAAGCCAGAGCATGACAGGGCTTTTGAAAGTTGATGAGCATATTGGTGCCATAATTGGCGAAACCTCAATCTCGGAAACACCAGATGTTATCGGGATAGTGACATGCCACAAGAGGCACAAACCCGTTTGTCACACTCCATATGTGATGCAGAAGGTGACGCTTTAAAACAAATGGTTTTTACTTGAAATCAGAAAACAAAGCACTGACACTCGAGCCTCCTTGTTTACTAACAAAAAATCAACGATTATACGTTTATTTCATTTCGCAACACATTCTAATTTAGTATTAGTGATCTGTTACTATAGAAACAATCACGTATTAGAACGAGCAAATTAATATTAACCTGCCATTCATGTTACAGCCAGAACTACGGTCTGAGCCGTGCTGCTGTACAGAAATAATCTGACCAAACAGGATCGAGAATTCAACCACGCTGCGGTATAAATGGACTCACTACTTCCTGCAAATGATTGCTTATATATAGATTTGTTTTCTATCCAATCCAAGCGTAGAGTTGAGAGAACCAGCGCTCATGGATCATCTTTAACACCTTAATAGCTTCCCTCTGACAGTCCTGGCATTTGAATTCTGTCTTCCCGTCACTGGTCCAGAAGCTTACTCACTGAGACATCACTGCTCCTGTCATTGTTAGACAGTTAGCTCATGAAGTGTAGGGTTATTGTGTAGGCACATTACATGAGTCACTCAGCGGTATTGTGACACTGCTGTTTTTGTTGTCACTGTGTGTGTGTGTGTGTGTGTGTGTGTGTGTGTAGGTGGTGAACTGGCTGGAGGGTCCTGGCACAGAGCAGCTCCGCACTCAGTGGGGAATCGGAGACTCGATCCGGGCGTCACAGGCCCTACAGCTCAAACACGAGGAAATTGAGAGCCAGCACAGCGTAAGCACACATCCATTTTACCCTCACACTAACACTTACCTCCTAAATACCGCTTACACTGATCACACACACACACACACACACACACACACACACACACACACACACAGCCTCAGGTGTCTGCTTCCCCACTAGTGGGCCAAATGTCTGATTATAAATCAGTTTCCGTTCTAAAATCTTATTGGCTGAGCCCTGTTCAGCGGCTTATAGCGCACACGCCAGTGACCTCATCGGTTTAATTCTGTACTGATGCTCCAGGTTTGAAAGCAATAGAAACACTACACATAGAATACCCTAATCTTTGCCTGTCCTGTTGCTTAGCAACTAAAGCTTACCGTTAACAGACTTCATTGCATGGCGGAAGAATTGTTTACTGCGAATATTATTAATAATAATTTAAACAATTTATTCAATGCTGGAGGATTTTGTCCTCGCCGTATTAAAAGTACCTAGAAAGCACCTGTCCGTAAGAACACCCTTACCTGTGATAGTCACTGTAATGTACCCCCTCTCGTGGCTTTTTGCTTCAGCATACTGCTATCATTCATTAAAAACTAATAAAAAAATATTGTGTATATTTTAACTATTATTTATTATTATATTATTTTAACTTGAGATTGTTTCTCGTTTGAGAAATTCCCCTGTGAACCTAAAACATATCTAAATATTATCCTCTGAGGTACTGTTTGCTTTTTTTCCTTCAAAATGTGATCTAACTTCACAAGGAGCACTTGTTCATGCATGGAGTTATCCATTTAGCCAGTCGCATGGCAGCAGTGCATAAAATTATGCAGATACAGGTCAAGAGCTTCAACTAATGTTCACATAAAATCTCAGAATGAGGAAAAAAGCATTGATCACATTGTACGACCGTGGCATGGTTGTTTGTGCCAGATGAACTGGTTCGAGTGTTTCAGGAACCTCACACACACAACGGTCTCTAGAGTTTACACAGAATGGTGCGAAAAACAAAAATTGAGCGGCAGTTCTGTGGGCAGAAACACCTTGTTCATGAGCGAGTCGATTTATAAATGTGCTGTATTTATAAAGCACATTTAAAACACCACAAGGGCTGCGAAAGTGCTGTATAATAGAATTAATAACTTAACAAACAATTATTCGGGGATAACACTGAATAAAATTACCTAACACAATAAGACAAGATAAAAGCTATTAAACACATAGAACGAGAGAATGGGCTAATAAAATAAGATTAAAAGAGAATAAATCACAGAACTAAAAATAAGCTAAAATTGTAAATAGACTAAAATCAAATAAGAGAACTAAAATGTAAACTTACCGGCACTACTCGATGGACCAATAGCACCTCAAAAAAGCTTGAGAGAGTTGGATTTCAAGTTGGATTTAAAAATCTCCATCGAGCTGGAGGTTTTAGTACACAAAAGGGAAGGCTATTTCATAGCCGAGGAGCAGAAAAGCCCCGGGCACCCTTACGCCTTAAACGAGACCAAGGAACAGTTTAAAAAATAGCTGACCAGAGGAACATTCTGGAGGAGGACTGTGGGCAAACAAGCTCCAGGACATAGCTCAGGGCCAACCTGTGAAGGGCATTAAAAACAAATAATAATCTCATACTGGATTGTAAATTTGACGGGTAGCCATTGGAGGGAAGCCAGGACTGGTTCAGTCAGGAGCCTGGCAGCAGCATTCTGAACCCGCTGCAAACGAGCGAGAGAGGACTGACTAAACTCCCGTATAAAGGGCGTTGCAATACACAAGATGAGAAGAGATAAAAGCATGCATCAGTACCTCCAGATCTTTAAAGGAAAGTATCCCTTTTGAGCTTAGTGATCATTCTGAGCTGGAAGAAACTACTGTTTATCACTGAGATAATTTATTGTCAAATTTGAACCCAGAGTCCAAAAATAACACCATGGTTCCTGGCATGACTATGAACATTAGCTGATAAAGACCCAAGCGCATTAGCTAAAAGGCTAGAGAGAGAGGTCAGAGGAGAATGGCCAAGCTGGTTCAAGAAGGCTACAGTAACTCAAATAACCACTCATTCCAACTGTGGTGAGCAGAAAAGCATCTCCGAACACAGAAACTATCAAACCCTGAGGTGGATGGGCTGCAGAAGACCACATCAGGTTCCACACCTGGCAGCCAGGAACAGGAATCTGGGGCTGTAGTGGGCACAGGTTCACCGAAACTGGACAGCTGACAACTGGAAAAACATCACCTGATCCTTTTCCAGCCTTTTGGTGACCTCCTGTTCCTGTTAGATATTTCCAGATGGTCACACGTGCACTCCTAACGCACAATATTAACGTGGTCTTTAAACACCTGATATTGACGTGTGACGTGTTTCATCTTCCGTGCTGCTTCCAGTTAAAGCGAGCTCACTGTTTGGACTTGGTGGAGTCGTACTCATTTTTGATAACTGATCGAAACGTTTCTTGCTTGCACACTGGCCTTTTGGACCTGAGTGCATAAAAATCAATACTTGGAATTTCCTGTAGGAATAAAAAATGGGTTTGCAAAGACTGTTTAGAGCCCAGAGTGTCCTGCTTAGTACAGACTCTAAACTGTAATCACCTCATGAAAAAAATGACTGAATGCATTTGTTTAGTTTTAACAGATAATGATGGCAGGTGCTAGGTCTGTCGAAGGCATAACATGCATAGTAATTTTCACCTGATATAACTCATCTTGAGCTGCTTGTGCATGCTGTGACTGCGACATCAAAAGAGTCCTGACAGATAACCCATAATGAATTGCAGCATGGCGAGGCTCTCATCACGGTCACGCAGGATTCTGTTGGTCATTAGTTCGAGTGTGTTTTGAAATCCATTATTTCTGTGAGTGCTTTTGTAATGGGTTTATTAGGTTTCTTTTCACGGACACTCGAACAGCGAACACCAGTGAATCCAGTGAAATTAGACGCGTGGGATATTATAGGATGGTTTTTTTGAACACAGAGATTTTAATGTAATTTTTTGAAACCTAAAAAGCGTTTTGCTAACGTAATGTAATAAGTGAAGTGAAGTGACTCGTGGCCAAGTGTGGTGACCCATACTCGGAATTTGTGCTCTGCATTTAACCCATCCAAGTGCACA
>CM074949.1:24383063-24399438 GCA_037577455.1 Pangasius macronema
CGGCAGTGTTGTCAACCACTCGTCAGGACTACTCGTTCATCTACTCAGTATGGTGCAGTGATAAGCGTCACGGTTTATATGCTTACAATGATTGTGCTTGTGACCGTGATGTAGTGGTGGGAGGACATTGATGGAGTGTATAATGGGGGGTGCGGTTGTGGTGTGCTTTGATGGGCGCAGTTGGTTGGCCGGGGGGGGGGGGTTGTACGCATAAAAATCGCTTAAGGTTGGCAAGTCTGCTATTGTATAGTTCGTAGAGATTTTATTGTTGACTGTGCTGAAAATATTAAAATCCAGTCTGCCCGTGGTGATTCTCCAATACTAATATCTGATGTGTTTAAATGCTCTGTGCAGCAAAGGACCCTTTTGGTTGAGCGACTTCTCCAGCAGGCATCTGAGCTCCTTTCCTTAAGCGGTCATGCAAAGCTTGACTCCATCTCAGAGAAACGTCAGAACTTGCTCAAGACAAACGAGCAGTTCTTGGATCTGATGATGTGCCGACTAGGACAGCTGCATGAGAGCAACAGTTTCTTCAGCAGCGCTAATAAAGTACGTGAGCGAGGCAGTAAAATGCAGCTAATGGCACTGATGACTTGGTTATTCGAGCTTGTGATGCAGTATTCTTGGATCATCCAATTAAAGAGACTGTAAGTCTCAGGGTGAAGAAACAAATATGCCCACTTTATGCTTCCTCAATTATTTAGCTGAATATATCCAATTAATAATAAATTCCTTTGATTTAGTAATACATTCATTTGATTTAGCAATTAATTCCTTTAATTTAAGTAATTTGTTGCTTCATGTTAATAATTTAGCTCCAAAAATTGATCTCCTCAGATGATTCCAGCAAGAGATGTAAATAAATAGCAAGTTATTGCCTCTTTTTCAATCAAAATGAGCTATTTAAGTCACAATATTACAGATTCTTTTATAATTTTAATCCACTTAGAATTTTCCTCCCCACTGTTTTATTCTTTCTCTCTATTGTTTTCTTTCTTACTTTCTTTTTTTTTTTTAATATTATCCCCTGTATTCATTCTGGTTTGCTGCAAATCATGTTTGATTTATTGATGGGTGCATGTTAAGTTTTATTTAAATTTACTAATACTTTACTTTTGTTTCTTTTTCTTTCTCCTTCTCTTAAGAGTGGCTTCAATAGATATTAAAAAAAAAATTATTTTGCTAAGGACCTAATATGATAGCTGGGCTATAGTGTAGGTGGATAACCATTTTATGTGAATTTATTAAGTTAAGATTACTAATTTTAGAGGACAGATCACTAAGTGAATCAATTATCAGTTTAAATGAGCGTAATTTAGCATGATTAATTTAATTTAATTCATTTGCGGAGAGAAATGAAAAAGTGAGGAAACATGATTTTAAATCACCATGAGCTCTAGGGACTGTATAATAACTAAACTGGACTGTTTTCTTTAATGGTCTACTGCAAAGTTATTCAACTACTAAGCACGTCCCATATTTGCTGCCTCTTTGTGGTTTTCAGGCATTTGAAATCCTGGGAACCATTGAGAGCACTGTAAAGGTTTTGAGGACTCAGACTGTGCAGTTGACCGAGCTGGCTAAGAAGCACGAAGAGCTGCATCGTAGTATTAAAGATGCGGCTGCTGAACCTCTTCAACGAGGACAGCTCATACTTCAGAAGCTCAGTCCACAGAGGTGAGACATTCAAGAGCTGCTGCTGCTGCTTCGACAGTTTAATGCATTTACAGTATAAAAATGAAGCCACTCAAAAAGGTGATATCAGAGAAGAACACACTTTTTAGATTCCTAAAATGAAAGATACCAGAGAAGTTTATTGAAATTGATTCCATTTTCCACAGAATTGTTTTGTCCATGTTTCTTCAGCCATAATTTTTGTTGTCACAATAAACTGAATAATCATTTTCCACCCAAAAGATCCTTTTATGTTACGGGTACATTTATGGTATTGCCGCCTCAAAGCTACACACTCCCCGTCTCTGTGTGGGTTTCCCCTGGGTTCTCTGGTTTCCTTCCACCTCCCAAAAACATGCCAGTAGGTGCACTGGCTGTGCTAAATTGCCACTAGGTGTGAATGTGTATGCATGGTGCCTTGCGATGGACAAACGTCCCATCAGGGGTATATTCCCACCTCATGCCCATTGTTCCCGGGATATTCTCCGGATCCACCACATCTCTGATCAGGTTAAACATAATTTCTTCATCTGTCTAAAGATGGCTAAAAATGGTCAATCAAAAGGCTCGGAAATGTTTCTTTATTTTTAACAGTAATACTCTTACATGATGTGGCTTCAGTGTAGTTTGTAAATATCAAAAAAAAGAAGCAAATTATACCTCAATACATCTGTGGCTGTCAAAGCTTTGCTCAAAACAAAAAGCAGAAAGCAGAAAGTATCCACATTTGTCCCAACTTTTGGTCCATCCACCTGTTTAACCTTTATTATCACTATAAATAAACTACGATTCTTTATCTTTCATTAGTTGGAAAACAGTCTAGATGGCATAAATGTCATACATTTGTATTTTGTCTGTGCATTGTTTGTTTTTTCTCTAGTTACTACACAAATAAAAGTTACTGTTATACTTAGCTTGGATGTTTTTATGGCAGTGCCCAAGTAGGAGGTGTGCAAAGGATGCTGGGATACCTCAGAGAACGGGTGGATGGGCTAAGCAAGCAGTGTCACGCCTATAGGGAACTTGCTGGGAAGAAACAGCAATTGCTGACCTCCTTCGATGACCTGGAGGAAAAGGTACAAAAGAAAGAGATTTCACTTCTATCAGCAAAGCTTTCCTGAATCATATACTCGGTGATCCAGTGCTGTTTTTAACATCCCCCTTACAACTCAAAAGTGCACATCACCTCATATGTCATATGACTTGCAGTGCAGTGGGAGGTGTGCGCAGTGAACCATCTCTCAAAGCATAATATAGTTGTATAGTAGAGATGATTTTCTTAAAAAAACAAAACAAAAAAAAAAAACACAATTGTACTAGAAGGTTATGTCTAAGTGAGGAATCTCCAAGCCATGTCTCCTTGGAAATGTGTGTTTTCATACTAAATACGAATAGCAAAGTTGTCACCTGTGTGACATAAGTCTTCTGGGCATTCTCGTCAAGCCAAGTGACACTGGTGGACCTTCACTCTGCTGTAAATCCATGGTAACACAAGTAACCTTCTGTCCTACTTCCTTTTGTTCTATACTGCTAGGGTGGTTTCCTTCCAGACAATAACAGATAGCATTCATAAAAAAAAAAATAATGGGTGATTCCATAATTTATTAAGAATGAAAGTTACTCAAAGTGTTGATGCTGCTGTGCTACGGGATAATATAGTATATCAATCTTTCATGTAATTTATTTATGTTTGGAAAATGAAAAAGCAATCAGACAGAATAAACCAACCTACCTGTCTGCCTGGATTTGAAAAGGAATTCCAATTTTCATGTGAAATTGGAGCAAGCGTATTGATTCATGAAGCCATGCTGGAAGGAATTGATCTTTGCCGAGGGCCGTGCAGCTAACTGCAATTTGTTGCCAGTCATTTTGCCCCAGGCAAACTTTTTACTTTCAAAACAAAAACAATGTATTTCACTCTGCTTTTCTAAGCTGGAACAAAAGTACAAAAAATTATGATGGCCAAATTGTTTTCTTTCATTATAGATGGTAATTCGCATGGCTGCCAGTAAATTTGGCTAAGCCAATGACTGGCAAATGCTATTTTGTGAATATTAGGAAACAAGGCGAGTGAAGCAGAGCTACACTTCTGATCACACTGGCTGTTTTTCTAATATGCTTTTCTCTCCAGATCTCCAGTTGGATTAAGAGCAGTAATGGTGTCTTATCCAGTAGTACAGAGCCTGGTTCCTCACTCTCTGAGGCTGAGGAAGTGCTCAACAAACACCTGGATCTATCCACACATACACAGGTGAGCTTAACTTTATGCATATATAAACACAGATGAGGCTAACTCCATACAAAAACACTGCTCCAGCAGTCTATTGCAAAAAAGTTGCTTCCTAATGGTTAAGTTGTTTTGCCAGTCCTGTTGGTGCCAATGAAGATAGCTGTGAAACTCAATCCTGGACCCACATATCTTGTTGTAGTTGGGGTATGCGAGATTTGCTGGATGGATCAGAGTGACATTGTCTATGTTGCAGTGGCGGAGCCAGGGATTTTTCATAGGGGTGGCCAGGCAGGGGCCAGCAGTTACTCTTGTTGCGAGAGTTTTGCGGTCCAAACATTATCGTAGACATGATCGAGGTACTCCTAGATCAGTATTTGAGAAGTTATTTTCGTCTTTTAAAAATGCAATTACGAGCGGGGTGGCCAGTGGTGTGGCCGTGATTATGTCCATGGTGGCCGCGGCCACCCCTGGCCATCCCCTGGCTCCGCCCCTGCTATGTTGACATCTTGCTATCCATTGGTCTCTTCATTTCTATTAATATCTTAAAGTGTTCCTTGGACAACAAATTCTGATCAGTAGGTTTCCTGCAGGCTGTCTGGAGCTCTCTGTAGAGCACTTGGTATGGTAGAGACCTTGGATAAACATGGCCTATCTAATGATGTTGACTCTAAGCTAGACTTGCCTCTATACCGTAGTTGTATAATGTAGTTCACTGGAGGATGTATTCCCAGATAATGCCAAGGATACATTCTAGACATCAGAGGATTTGATGTGGCAGTGAAAGATTGTCTATGTTTCAGAGCCATATTTCAGCATTGCCACACAAACCCCTTGGTATTCTGCAACATTTGTTGAGATCATTTCAGTTATATTTATTGATGTGTGGTATCCTCTTATCCAAAGTGAATTAGGATTGAAACAGGATACAACCCAAGAAACGAAAGGTTAAGCGTTTTGCTCTATGCCTCACCAGTGGTTCTTTGGCAGTCCTAGGATTCAGAGTTATCTTTGAATCCCTATGCCAGAGCATTAATGACTGAACAACACCTACTCACTTCTTAAATTGCTATTCCCAAGGACTTGGAAGCACAGTCTACCAAATTCTAGCATATGTCAATAGATGTGCTGCAAGCTTAATATTGTCATCAAGTAGGCAGGTAGGCAGGTGCAAGGTAGCAGACTGGTGGACTGCCTTAAGTAGGCTGTACCTGTGGTGATTAGTTCTGGAAGTATGGTAGATAGTAGACCTCTCTTGGACTATGACCCATGAGAGTGACTTCTTGGAAAGGAGGGTTGTTGCTGCAGGGTTTAAACTTTAAACATCAGCGGACACAACACACATCACTGCTTCCCCATTGCATTCACTGAGAACAGAGTAGCTGCAGACCACCTCCTATGTCAGATGCCTGTGTGGGACTGTTTCAAGTTTCTGCTAAATTTGGGTTGAACTCCAAACTCCCTTGTATGGTCTGTATGTTTTGCTGGATAACAATGATGAAAGCTTTAGTGAGGCTGATATAGAGATCCTTGTTTAGTTTCCTGCATTTCTCATGAATTTCAACAAAGATCATGTTTAGTGTGCTTCAACCTTTCTTAAAGGTGCACTTTGTCTCTGTTGTGATATAATCTGTGAGACAGCCATCACTTCACAAAAGAGCGGTGATATACCATCATCTGATGTTGACAAACATAACACAGGCTTACTGTCCCATATATACATACAGTACATACATATGCACACACACACACAATGGAACAGCGACTTCTGCCTGATTCTTTTGATGAAGTTCCTTTATTGCCTTTATTCAAAAAACCATACACAAGATGTAATGGCTCAGAAATGCAGTTGGAAAAGAGGCAAGACTTCGCAATGAGCTGATGAAAAACAGTGAGTAAAAGAGGAAGTAATGAGTAACAGGTGGCCCAGTATTTTGGTAATATCCCCTCTGGTGGTATGGGGTGGAATTGTCAGGTAAGTCTGTCACAGTGTTGAGTCTTTTTAAGATATGATGATATGATATAAAGTATGACATTATTATAAATTATGATATTACTATAAATTATGATATTATTATTATTATGATAAGATATAAACCTGGTACAATGTAATGCTTTCCTAACTTTGCACAGAAAGCATTTTACCAAAATCATAAGCTGTTGTCTCCCATTCATTCAATACAATTCCTTGCTTATATTCATTAACCCTTAGGTGTGTTATTCTCTTGTAGCGTGTTGTGGCAGAGTCAGAAGCCACTGAGGAAATGATTAAGGAACTGAGGAAGCTGGAGTCCTCTGAGGTAGTTGAGCTCTCCAACCGGGCCTCTGTGCTGAGAGAGCAGCTAAAGACACTGCAGAGGAACATCTCCACATGCCTGGAGAGCCTCAGGAGCTACGTTAGCTTTTTACATTCTGCCAAGGAGGTGCTTATTTATGTTTAGTCGATTTGCCACTGTTGTTGACTCCATTTCTAGGAATATCTTGCTGGAAGAATGAAGTGATCAATGTATAAAGTTTTTGTATGAAAGAAATGTTGTAGTTGTACGTAACGGCAGTACAACCTTTTCCTGGGTTTTCAATTCAATTATGTAAAATGATATATGCAGTTTTATTTCCTAGTACAACAATGTTTATGCTGCCATGGTGTTAATATCTTCTCCCAGGTTGAAGATCTGGTTAAGACATTGATGGATTGCTATAAGAAACGACCACAAGCAGAGGAGGAAAATGAGGAAACAGGCCCTGCCATGGATGCAAGATGGCAGTTGTTCTTACAGAAGTTCCTCTCCATGCAGGACCAGGGCAACAACTTTATCAACTCCTCTACCATGGTCAGTTACACTGAATACATTTCCATTCCTTCTTTCGGAAGATGTTAGCCATTAATCTGGATTAACCGATACACACTATTGTCAAAGCTACAAATAATGCAGTTGAGTTGATGAAGACTGACGAGCAGAAGAAATAAACATATCTGTGAGAAAGGGATATCAGTCATCTGGATTTCTGGATTTCTATTGCTGTCTTTGGTTACAGGTGAGTGAGACTCTGAGTCTGAATGTCAAAGCATCAGTTAGTGTTGTGGAAAAGACCACAGACAATCTGAGCAGGAAGAAAGCCGAGCTCACGGAGCTGTGGACATCATGGCAGCTCCATTACAGTCAACTGAAGTCTGTGAAGAAGCAGTGGAAAAAATTCAAGGATCAACTTAAAAAGGTAACATGGAAAAAAAACACTGGACTTGTTTGATGGAAACTGTGATGACAGGAGGAACTGTTTGGGCTCGAGAGGTACATTAGTAATGGGAGCTGTGATTTACTTACAGGTTGTGCATGAACTGAAGTCTCTGGAGGGAGTTCTTGCTCCGGCATCCAAAGTTGACCTGGGAAGTGATCTTCAGAGTGTGTCTAAGCTGCAAGAGAGCTTCAACTCCACCAAGCCACAGTTTCTGGTATGTGCGGGGTTGGAAATCTTTACACAACTCGTGATTAGATTAGATTCAGGCCAAAATAAATATTTGTATATATTTGTTCATGCGTCTCAACACCAGGCTTAACTCTCAATAACCAAAGTATTCATTTTATGCATGTGTTGTTTTTTTAACACTCTTAATATTAAATATGATGGTGTGAAAGTGCAAAACATTAACAAACCAAAAACACAACAGCAAATCAGAAAACACAAGAGCACAGCAAAAAAACACAACAGCAAATTGAAAACAACATAACTAATCCCTCAACTTTAACACAAATCAGAAATGGGAGGTTCTTATTGCGCATCCTATACTCATTGCTGATTGGCTACAGTGTGTGTCAGTCAGAGGAATGGCAGAAACTGGAGACTTAGACCTGGAGGATATTTATAGAAAGAGGAAATGTGAGCCTAAATGAATCTACTTATCCTTTTATTCATGCTTATTTTTGTCAAGAGCATTAGTATGATGTTATTTTAGATACACTGTCAATGTTGCACAGCATTAATATGAGTATCCGAATGCTTCAAAGCTGAAGGAATCCCAAAGGAAGCCGGGTTGTTCAGAACACCGAATTGCTCCTCACAGTAATAGCATAAGTAACTCTCCATTACAAATTTTCACTAGTCTAAGTATATAACAGACTGAAAAACTTACAGCTCTGAAGTTCTTTCTCCATTTCTTATCTAATTTGGTTGAAACACACACAGAATATCAGTACTTTCCTATCGCATGGGAAAACCCTGCACTTGATCAACTTTCAACTTTCTTTCAACTTTCAACATTTTTTTTAAATACTATATATACTTCTGAAAACTACAGACGTTCCTGAACTTCACTGCAAAAATTAAGTCAAAGAGTCCCAGATATTTTTACTTATTTCAAAGATTTATTCTAGAAAGAAGCAAAATTATATACCAATAGAATAAGACCATTTTAAGCTTGAAATTTAAACATGTCATAATAACAGGCTTAATGGTCTTATATTTGTTACATAATAAACTCATGATGAGAAATATTACATAATCATTCCTTTATTCAAGATATCATCACATGCTTGTTTCTCATTTGCATCTCAATCTCAAGGAAAGTTCTAGCATTTTAAAATCCGGTTATCCTCAAAAGTGATTTAATTCTGACGGTGGTGCAGGAGCATCACAGACATTTTGACAATCTGTATCTGATTACAAACTGAGCTGATTAGGGTTATGTCCACATGATCAAAGTATGACATCCGCTGTGAGAGGAAGTCACACTTCTGGAGGATTTAGATGTCTGTAGACAGATCTTTTCAAGAAGATAGCCAAGGGCAAGATTATAAAGTAAATAAAAACATTTCCATGCCATTTTGTTGAAATATATTATGATTTCCTAAAGTACAGGTGTCAAAAACTTCGATTCGGGCACAAGAACATCTGACAGGTTTTTGCAGACTACCACAAAAATGGAGCCTGCTGAAATATCTAGTGTATTTACTTGTTAAAAGTAATATAAGTAAAGATATAAACAGTGTTTTAAACAATTGTTGTTATATTATAACTGAGAGTACGTGAGGCTTTTTTTTTATTGGAGATGTTTTTGCTTTTTATTTGATCATCTCTACAGATTCAATGCAAAATTTATTTTCCTATCATTATATTCTCATTTCTATTCTCTCCATTTATGCAAGATAGGTTATTATGTCTTGCTTAACTTTTATCCTAGCAACTGAATGCAGAAGTAGAATTCCTGCTTAAGACGTCGGAGTTGCTGTCGGTGAAAGGAATCCCGATGAAAGAGAAAAACGAGAGGGTCAGCGAGCTTCTCCTGGTGCACCAGCGTGTGAGGGATAAAATCCGCGAGTACGAGACTGTTCTCAGCATGGCCGTCAAATTCCATCAAGTTTATCAAGAGGTAATGGCACGGTTCATCGATCTCCCACAGCTTTCCATTAGTGTCAGCTAACAGCAGCGCTAAACAGAATATACTTACATACCGTTAAGAGTATTACAAAAGGCAGCAAAAAACACTATTACAATGTCTTTCAGAGTCTCAGACAGGTTTATTGATTTCAGGAAAAATGTTCGGAGAAAGAAAATACTCCACTCTGTCCGACATCACTGAGGGCTGATAAATCAATCCTAAACGGTGTATTTGCTTTTTAAAGTCTGCTTCAATTCAATACTACACACAAGCACTTTTTATAAAGGTATCCTAAGAGCATAAGCTTTTCTCTAAATCTAGGTAGAGTCCAACGTTTCCTGAATAATAACTACTTCTGTTGTGCACAAAAAGACTAGCGAGATCACTACTTTTATTCTCCCAGCTAGCCTGGTCTAAATCTACTGTAATGAGATTTTTTTTTTCCAAATCAAATATTTAGTGTTTATACTCAAACTATTCAAGCCATAAAATTAATATCTACAACCCATGTCTATTCTTTCTGTCTCATGTTCTGTTGTGTCTACTGCACTTCCAGTGAAGCTTTTCAGTCATCTAAGGAGTTGTGAAATATGTGTGTAGGTCTGCCAGAATCTAATGTGTTGCGTAATTGTTTAACTTTTTATATTAATTGATCTTAAATATGTAGCTAATATGTGAAATGGGCTATACTTTACAATTCAACTTGTAATGGGCTTTAGAAGTAAGAAAGCTCCTGCTGTTTTGAATCAGTACTGGTGTTTTTAGAATTAAAAGAACAGATTTTTCTGATCCTCAGCTGGATACCCTGTTAAAGGCCGAGCTGTTGAAGGGATCAAGCGATCCGGCTCAGGCCAGGATCCAGCTCATTCAGCACCAGGAGCGACAGAACCACGTCCGGCACCTTTACAAACTGACCATCTCACTGGTAGCTGATATCACCAGCACTGTCCAGCAACCGGTGAGATATGGACATGAACTTGTTTGAGGACGGATTTTGATTAATTTAATTAGTAGTCAGTAGTCAAAGTGCTTTGGTTTGGCTTTCACTGGGAGCTGATATCATGAGCACCATCTGGTGAAGAACAGGAAGTGGTTTCACAACTCTTCCAGACATAGGAGTCCCAGTCTGTTACACCAACACCACCATTACACCAACATACAGCACAGTTCATGTTCAGTATAGTTCATGACTTGTATGTCTCATACTCCTATCTCTATCACTACACTGAGACGCACAAGTTTATTTGTGATTTGTTCATGCTTCCTCATGCTTTTTTTAGATTACAAAATAATTTTTAATGATGTTAACCTTCCAAAAAATGTAATTTTGCTGAGAATGAATGACTAGTAGGATTCAGTTAGCCCTTTATAATCAATCCTTATTAGCATTCAAATTTTTAGGTTATCCTTTCTCAGGGTTTTATAAATATGAGCGTTATACTGTATACTGATTGAATAGGCTTGATATTTTAAAAATCCATCAAAACATTTACATTTGGTGAACAAACCTTTCTGTCTAGATGACATTTTCTGATTGAAGTCTAAATGGGCATTTATAGGTGTATATATATATTTTTTTATTGTTGTCTCTCTGGCTTCAGCACACGTTGGTATTCTCAGTTCAGGAGAAGATGGAGCGGCTGCGTCAGAGCAGTGTGATC
The DNA here is from genome assembly GCA_037577455.1 of Pangasius macronema. NCBI lineage: Eukaryota > Metazoa > Chordata > Actinopteri > Siluriformes > Pangasiidae > Pangasius > Pangasius macronema. The sequence continues at coordinate 24,394,000 of CM074949.1, forward strand.
TGGGCCACTCAGGCCAGCCGGGCTGAGGAGAGCCTGATGAGCAACATGCACTACTGTGTGTTTAAAGAAGAGATCAGTGAGGTGAGGAGATCCACATTTATACAAACCTGCTATTCCTTAAGCTGCTTCAATCCAGCTCACTTTTTGGATCAACTACTCGTCTATGGAGTAATGATCAGCAAATAGAGGCGAACTGGAGCAAGTCAGTCACCGGTTTGAATCCTGGGACTGACTTCCTGGTTTGGTCATAGATATTTCTTGTTTTCTTATTTAGCCTGCCAATAATGCATAACCCTTAATGTAGTGGCTAGTCAGACAAGTAAACATGCTAGTCAAAATAGGTCACAGTTAGAAAACCATGGATCTATGAACTTATCACCAGGTACCATTTGGTACTGCAAAAAAAACATCTGAGCAAGTAAAAATATCCTGAATATATTAAAATGTGTCTAGTATTTCATATTATAAGATTACAATATTTCTAGACACTTTACTCTTTTCAAGCTGGAAGATTATTTCGCTTCTTTCTAGAGACAAATGTTTACATTTAGCAAAATTATCTGCCAGTAGAATATGATCATGTAAAGCTTGTAATAAGTAAAAATGTCTAGGGTTTAATCTTATATTTGGTTTTGGTAACTGTATAATATGAAATACTAGATAAACTGACTATATTCAAGATATTTTCACTTGCTAAGATGTTATTTTTTGCAGTGTGACCACGCCTTACTGCCAAAACGGCAGGTTTCACTTTGACATGAATCAATGAATTATAAGGTAAATGTCTCAGCTGTGGACCTGTGCTGGAGCTTCAGGGGTTTGTTCCACTGTCTTGCTGCCCCTGAGTTATTTATAGAGTGTTTAGTCTGTAGGCTGTGAGGCTTTTTCTGTCCCAGCTGTGGCGGTGGGATTCTGCCATTTGTCCTTCAACACTCTTGAGAGCAGTGAGGACTTCCTCTTTATCAGTCGCTTATCAATCCTCCAAAAATAATCCAGAGCCTGAGGTTATATTAAAAACCTGCTGAGGAAATCAGCACACGTTCACCTTCCTTGCTCCTACTCTAAACTACGTATCAAGAAAATTATATTATAATAAAAAAATATATTATTTAAAATCATTACAATTGTATGTGGGTCATTCTACATACAGTAAGTGGTGCTTTATTCAGGTTTGATAAAGACATGTTTAATTCTTTTACCTTTGTGTTGGACTGTAAGTAAAATTTAACAATTGATTATGTACATATGAAAAGATTTTGATGCATTTTTGCAATTTTACATCATTTCGATCAAAACTGAAATTTTGTTAAATTAAAACTATGCAAAAAAAGTATTAAAAAATAATAATCAAATAGTCAGTTGTTGTTAATTCACCTTTAAATAGTTCACTTTCTCTGTTTTTGGGGTAATTTTAGCTGTTTTATTATTCCAATTTCTTTTATTCCACATTCTAGTCATAACTTAACTAGATCAAAAATGATATTAATGTTAATCTATTTTATTTTTTTCTAAAAAAGTACATTTTAAGTTGTGACTGAAAATGTTCTGAAAGAGAGGGTTGTTCCAAACCTTATGAGCTCTGGATTTTTTTCTGGATCTGCTCAGAGTAAATAAATGGACTGGCAGAGGATTGAGAACTTCTGGTGTATATACACATTTATATCCGTAGTTGTACATTTCTAAATGTGTATATTTGTCTCCCTCTTGTGGGGGATGTCTAAAGTTTCTTTATATAGTTTATCAGTGTCTATGGGGAAAGTTTGGCTCAGATGCAGAGGTTCGCACACTGACCACAGCTCTTAATCTTTCTTTGTTTTTACCCACTTATCCACTACAAGATGTTGATCAGACATGGAGGAAAGCAGACCTTTTTATCCGCCAATGAAATGCAGTTAGCATCTAACCAGAAGTGCATAAGTGGCATATTTACAATAAACTACAAATAAGGATAACAAAATAGAGCAACACACACATGTTACGCATCTTACTCTAGTACCCTAGAAACCTTTCTGAAAGGAACAGGAATGTAATTTAATTACAATTTAATTGAGTGAAAAAAATAAATTCAAACCTTTGCACTCAGCTGTAGGCTTGGAGGCTATAGCTAGTTTTGCCTTTAGCTGTATTTCTTTTTTAAACATCATTTTAGTATACTTTATTTTAATTATATTTGGCAAGGTCAGCACAATATCTAGTGTAGGAGTCCCTCTTATGCTGCTTAAATTATACATTTCATGACAGAAATATTTCAGTCATTTATTGATATAGAATGAAAAATAAAGTAGGAGTATTAGTAATATTCAACTCCTACCTATATCCATGCTATTCTCATTATGTCCAGTAGAGAGCGGTGATGTCACCGCCAAGTCACATGACATATTGTTGAATTTATATTAATCATGCTCTGGATTAGTCTTGGAGCTTTATAATAAAGCCAAGGGATAGAAGTGTGTCTGTTTTGCCCCCAGATTTTTTATATATCTCTATCCAGTGTGTATGTAGTTGACATGTTGTTAGATTTATAAAAGTCGGGGTTCATTGTACCTTCTGGAGTGAAACCGTCCGTGTTTAATTAGCACTGCTAATTTCTTGTTTCGTTTATTAACCACAGAGATTTCCTCTTTCTACACTAACTCATTCCATCTCGTCTGATTTACCCCTCACACGTGACTCAGAAGATATTCATTATTTCGTGGCATGACAGCATGGTGCCGTGTCTGTCATTCTAATGTAGCTGGCACATGCTCATAAATATGCATGAGTAAACAAGCTGAAAATTGTAGGTGTACCAGTTGCTCCTGTCAGTCAATGCAGACCTTCTTCCCTCTCTCTCTCCCTCTCTCTCTCTCTCTCGCTCTCTCTCTCTCTGTCTCTCTCTGTCATAGTCTCTCAGACACACCTCACACACACACACATACACACACATACACAGACTTATCATTAATGTGTTTGCTATCGTTATAACTGAGCCTGAAAGAATGGTTCTGATTTTATCACAGTGCAGTTGAATCTCAATTGCAATTGGTCAGAAAGTCTGGATTATTTTTGTATAACAGCATGGCTTGGACAGTGGCTCCAGCTGTAACATGAACGACAGGTTAATATTAATGCGCTCGTTCTAATATGTTATTATTCCTATAGTAACAGCTCACACACAGGGACTTGTAAGGTGGATGCTGGACATAATCTAAGACTAATAATAAACTGATTTTCTTTTTAAAATTGTAGTTCAACAAAGAAAAACATATAATCGGGTCAGGTCACTGAGACATCGTTAGGAGGACATTTGTTTAACATTTATGGAAGGAGTCTCAGGCTTTGTCTGTGCTTTGTAACAGTCATGGTGCTTTGCAAAGATTTCCAGCACAGGAAGGTCTTCAGAACAGAGACGTGTGTGCTCTCTGGTTCTGGTAAAATGATGAATCGTTTGCAAGGGAGAAGTATGGAGAGAGAGAGAGAGAGAGAGAGAGAGAGAGAGATCTAACAGAAGTGATAACTTTAGCTGCCTTGTCTTGCATACACTCCACAACATTAAATCTTAACTATGAACCATTCGTATGTGCGACATGACGTTCATTAATCAATGAAAAATGTATATCTCTGGCAAATGGCTGTGGTACAAGCAGAATGACACGCTCCAGACCATGTGGCTGTTGGTGAAAAATCCACTTCAGGGTGCATCAGTCCATGATGGCATGGATTATTTTTGTGTAACCGCACAGCATGGACTGTGCTAGTCATAAATAGGATAAACATAGTACTTTACTATAATCACAACTAATGGTTTATTGATGCTCAACTTTACTCTTTTGCTGTTAACTAAAGCAATAAAAAATGTTGAAGAAAAGTGTTGCCAGGTACCAAGACACTCTCAAATTAGTAGTTTGGCCAGGTTATTTAGTTAGTTAGTTAGTTAGTTAGTTAGTTAGTTAGTTAGTTAGTTAGTTAGTTAGTGAAGACACACCCAAATTAATAGTTTGGCCTAATTGGTAGCTCTTTTATATTTCTTATTTACAAATAAATTCAAATTTATAGCATTTAGCATACTCCCTTATTCAACACAACACACGTGCTTTCTGGTCTCTAAAAGCATGTGGTCTCGAAAAACGCTATTAGGCTAGCAATAGGCAAGAGTCTCAAAACCTTTAGTAAAGCTCAAATCCTTAGCGAGTTAGTATAGCACAGAAAGCAGTGTACTGGTTATGTTTTTTAATAAGTGTTTGAATTAGTAAATCTATAAACTGAACAAGAATGAGCTAAATATTTCTTGTCCAGTACTTATATCGGTCAGGCATTTCTGAAGGTTTAATATTTGGGTGAATTATTGATGGGACGGACGGACGGATGGACGGACGGACGGATAGATCGATAGATAGATCGATAGATAGATCGATAGATAGATATGTATGAGTAACAATTTAGCTTTCCCGACTTTAATTGCCATGCTAGGGGTTTATTCCACTCCGTTATGAAACTAACAGGATTGCACACAACAGGATGGAAACACAAAAAGAAGATTAGCTTTGGTTTCCAGCACATTTAGCAAATTCCAGCTAATGCTTTTAAAAAGCTGTATCTCACATCTTTTAAAATTATGAAGTGTAATTGATTTCCTGGCATGATTTGCATAGCAGAGTGTAATGTGTATGAGTGGAACATTCATGGTATGATGACTTTTAAAAAATGAATAAGAATGTTAAGACTTAACCAGCTTATAAAGATAAAATGAAAGTTATGCCAAAGCAGATTGGATGGATTTTTCTTAAAGCAAAGGTATTACATACTATGGTGGAAAGTAATATTGAGGATAGATGAAAAGCCATAATGTACACCACGGGTCTTCAGTCTTATCCACCAAGGGCCAGAGTAGCTGCAGTCTTTTATTCCAGCCAAGCAGCAGTCACACCTTCTTCCCCTTGTTTAATCCGTTCATCTTGATCTCCAATCAACTATTATGTGTGCCTCCTATTGTGGTGGAATGAAAGCCTAGCCACACCAGCCCTTTGTGGATAAGACTGAAGACCCCTGATAGACACTGTTCATGAAAACGAAATATATGAAAGAAGAAAATTTATTAAAGAGGTTTTAAATAGGAGATGGGGCTAATGTATGTCTTTTATATTACATATTATTATGCTAGAGATTCAATAAAGAATGTGGCTAGGGAAATGTGAAAACACACACACAAACTGATAAAAAGCATTAATGAATTAAAGCAAAAGTGCATTAAATAAAATGTTATAATTCCTATATTTGTTTACATTAGCATACAACTAAACTTAACATACGACTAATGTATGCTCTGCTCTGATGTGCAGTTTCTTTTACCTCATTTACAGTCAGGTCCGGAAGTATTTGGACAATGTGATTTTGCCTTTATACTCCACCACAATGGATTTGAAATAAAACAATCAAGATGTGATTGAAGTGTAGACTTTC
>CM074949.1:24402076-24419461 GCA_037577455.1 Pangasius macronema
TTATAACTTCACACCCCCAGGTATTTCTTGTTTAGTGTTACCCTTAATGACAGCAATTGTGCAACACTAAAACAGCATTGAAGTGTGAATGTCTGTTACTACTTTCAGTCTCTACAGTGATGGACTATTCGGAGCTCTCACTGTGGAGGATGTAGCCTTCAGAGGAAGAAGAGAATAATCAAGACCACTTCAGAATTAACAGCAGTCTCAGTCTTCTCTCTTTCTTTCTCTCTCTCCTTTTATTGTCAAGTCAATCAGGTCAAGTAGGCTCATCACATACTGCACAGACGTAACAAATCCTTACTTTATATGGAGGGGGTCTAGTACCAAGATGTTAATTGTACCCTGTTGTACTCTATAGTTTGTTCATCGCCAGTGACAGACACTACAAAATCAGACAATAGACTATACACTATGCAGTAGGCAAAAAAGTAAACAAAATGCAGTAGGCAAAACAGTAAGCACTACAGGAAACTTAAAAACTCTACTGATGATGATGTGAACACTTTCGATAGTCCCGAGCAGCAGTATGGGCATGTAAAGTGACTTGTGCATGGATTATTAAATATTATGCCTCTTGTTAAGTGACTGAGTGCAGTTATTAATGAAATGAAATGAGGTGTCCATCAGACTGCACTCTATCCCTCCCTCTGAGGATTGTAAATGAGAGACTCCCTCTTGAGGTTGGGAAGCTCAGCTCTGCTGGGGTGCAGCTGTCCTTGGATGACACATGAGACTCAACCCCATTGCTAACATCTGATGGGGTGAACAGAAATGGCTCTGCACTATAAATTACCCTCAGCCCAAGCATTGAAATAATCTCCTCTGACAGAACACAACTCCCCCTTCCCTTCTTACTGACCTTCTGTTCTGCCAGAGGGACGAGTTTCCCCCCGCTACCCCATGTACACACACAAACAAAAACTCCCTAATCATGTTGGCTTCAATGGAGATGTTATCTTTGGGATTTCATTGTGCAGATGTTTTTATGCCACAGCTGATCCAAGCCAAATGCCTTTTTCATTCATGCCAAGTTTTTCATGTTTGTTTGTTTTCCTTCCCTGTTTTATTGCAGCTAAGAGAGTCCTTTAAAGACATCAAGAAGAAATTCAACAATTTGAAGTTCAACTACTTGAAGAAAAATGAGAAAGTGTCTTTGTACTTCCGACATTTTTTAGTCTAGGTTGTTTAACTGTATATGAATCTTTTCGACGTCCATTCCTGTCAAAGCACACTTTTATAAGCATATGAATGCCGTATTAGAAAGTATTGACTGATGGACTGGATTGGTTTCAGACGTTTGCTAATGTAGCTACGAGTTTAGCACCGTGCAACTGCAAGCCTAAATCATTGCCTCAAAAGACAAAATTTGGTCACATAACAACATTTGTGTCATAAAATAGCATAAATAATTCTGTATAATATACAAGTAAATTTGAATTTTATCATTCTTCCATTTGTCAGCATTCAAGCTCAGCCACACCTCCACACCTCCTATCTGAGTCTCATGCTTGAAGAAGAAAGTGATTTGATTTCAAGATGGAGCATTGTGTTGCTCTTTTGTCTACTTTTATAGATAACAGTGTAGTACAATATCAGAAAATATATAAGCATGTCTATTTAAAACACATAGCCTCAACAAAGCTGCTTGAAGCTAAATTGGTAGCATTGTGTGTCTATTACTTTTTAGTAATAGATTAGCTATTAGCTATTTATCTAGATTAGCTTCACAGCTCATGTGTATAAAACTTAAGAAGCAAACTTCAGAAACCAAACTTGTCTTGGTTGATCATCTGCATGCAGTTTTTTTTTTTTTTTTTTTTTTGTGACAGTGTCTAAAACTTCTACTTCGACGTCCGGAAATGTCATAGCTCGTCGTCACTCTTCGTAAATTAACCGTCGTCTCCCAGAGAGCTGGAGGATTCCATCAATGAGCTACAGAGACAGGTGGGAGATTTTGACAGGACAGTCGAGGACTACAGGCAGAACTTGGAACTCAACATGAAGCTACAGCAAGCCATGGAAGAGGTGTGGAAAAAAAAAACCCTGAACATTGTGTAACACTGCTTTCAACACCAGATAATCTTTAATCATTATCCAAAAATAACTGTGAAGATGTCTTTGGTAATTATATGAAAACCGATTCCGGTCAGCTTGTATTCATTGGTGCAAAGTGAATAACAGATCATCTTGCCAAATCATCCTGCCAAAACAGCTCACGCTTATGTAATAATGACCACTGTCCTTAACCAAACCTTTTTTTGTTCAACTTTTACTGTGACAACAACGACGGCCAGGTAAAACTCGTTGTTTTTGTCCTTTCAAACCACTTCCAAACAAAACTAGACAAGCTTAATGTTAGAGCCTTTTCACACTTCCATTTTTTTCCTGTTTAATATTTATGGAAGGAGTCTCCAGTGTCGGTGCATTGTAACATTCAGAGGTAAAGCTGTGACTGCAGTCTTCCACTGCAAAAAAAAAAAAGTCTTCATTTATGGATTCACTGTAACGTGACAAGCTGATTTATTTATTTATTTTTGTATTTTAGTAACAGTAGCTCCACTTCACACTGAGCTGCATCACATCGTCTCATTGTTGATTATTTTCCTAAAACAGCATGCACACAAGTGTTTTATTTTGTATGTGAACAATTTTACATCAGCTTATTAAATATGCGGTACACTCATCAATAACATATATACTGCATAAATTAAAGATCTTCTCCAACTCCTCAACATAAAACAGCTGGACATTCATATTTGTGGCTCTAAGATAAATTGTAACAAGTGACAAGATGTCTTATTACGACACTATAACATGTAATTATAAAACGTTCTTTTCTTTGATACCTTCTTGGAAAAAACAAGATCATGTGTGCTCTTGGGGTCAATCTGCAGTATGAGTTTTGGTGCGAGGAGGCAAGCTCCACCATCGTGAGAGTGGGCAAATACTCATCCGAGTGCAAAACGAAGGAAGCCATCAGCTCGCTGCATAAGCAGTTCGAGAAGTTTGTCTGTCCCACAATCCCACAGCAGGAGGAGAGAATCAGGCAGATCACAGAGCTGGCAGTGCGTCTGCATGGTGAGATGGATTAAAAAAACAACAACAACAAAAACATAGAATGGTGTTGATTCATATCTGTCACTACTGACATTTTTTATTAATGAAAGAGAACCAGTGCATCCAAAAGCACAAATATCCTAAACTTAAAAACAGGCCATGCGTACTATTCGAGTCTGTTGGTGACTCTAAATTATAGTATGTTCTGAGGGAGAACGAGATTTGGACCTACACGTATTGTTTTAGCTTTCAGATTTTGTTATGTCCATTTTTTATAGATACCATTGTGTCATACAGTGTCAGAAACCACACACGTGTTTACAAGTGTACATATATGAATCACTGAACATCTCCACAAAGCCATTTGAGGAGAAATTTACTCATACACTATGCACTATAGTAACTGGTAAGCTGCAAGTATAGCTATAAGCTACCCTTGTTAGCTACATTGAGTTTGGAAAAGAACGTTTACATTTACTTGTTTCGTTTCATAAAGAAATATGTCTTGATCGTTTTAGTATGTTTATAGGAAAGAGGGACACTTTTAATAATGTACATGTGTACATTTCATTGTTGCCATATTATTTCTTAAATTAGGATTAAATATGTTTTTTCAATCAGTTTGTTTTACTCTGTAATGCTGATCATAGATCCAAAATGTGGTTACTCAGTAAGAGAAAGTGAACATTTCTTCTCAATCGAAAACAACCCACTTCATCTAGGTGATTTTATTTTGAGTGTTCGGTGAAGCTCTCGTCCTTACAGCTGAGTGACTAACAGTGACTGATGGGTTTCATGCAGGTGCTGAAGAAGGGACAAGGTACACGGAGAAAACTGTTAACAGGCACAATGAAATAGTGGAATCAATAAAGGAGTTGTCAAGTGGACTCGTAGACCTGGAAGCCAAATTGCAGGTTAGCAGCTGTTCTATTTTTTTGTATTTTTCTATCAATCTGTTTTTTGAATTTGTATATTTTGTATTTGTATATTTATATACATTTAACATATCTCAAAACTCAAAAATGTGATTTATAACCCCTTTTGGATGGCTGATTATTTTTATTATTATTGTATAAGATTAATGTTCAAATTGGGGGTCAGATTTATTAACACACTGCAATGTCACACAAAGACTTCCTCAGTACTTCTGTATTATTCAACATTCAGTGATATTAAAGATTTGAATTAGTGGTAACATTCAGTCATCTCCATGGCTTTGGATCAATCACACCTGATATATCGATTATTAGATAAAGTTGTGGTGACCTCTGAAATCTTTAGCTACACAACCTGTGTGTTAAACTAGTTAGTTAATAGCAGTGGTAAATATAATTGTTGTTTCTGTGGTAACATTATATTTTGACATGTTTGGCTGCTATTAATTCAAAGCAAATTGATACTCTGGTACTGAAATATCCCTTACGTTGACCCGTGACAATTACAGTCTAGCAGTGACTAGCTGACCAGCTATTTCAGGTGGCAGGACGACATGGAAATGTTTCCAAATTGCATATTCATGCAGATTGATAGATCCTTGTGTTTTTAACGAGTTGTAGAGATGTACCTAGGCAATTTTTTATCGTTTCTCCAGCATTAAAAAACATATTAAACAATTTCAGTTGTCTTAAATTTGATGTTTGGGGAACTTTAATACAAAGCATGCTGTACTAATTATGTTTTATTTTGCATATTTCCTCAGGCTGAGTCTCTGAAAGCACAATCTGCTGAAGAAAACAAGACCTATGATACCATCGAAACTGTAAGTATTAATAACACCAAATTACTGGGCAATTTACAAACATATATTTTCGTTGTGTAAATCAGTCATATGATCTGAACAGCCGGAGGCGAAGGAGACGGGCCACACTCCTGAGATAATGGGACCAGGTGGCACCAAAGATGACCTCGTCACCAAGAAAGCAGAAAGCAAGAAGCCACAGCTGTGCAGATCACAAAGCGTTCTGTGTGACCTTTTCGGAGCAGTTTACGAGAGTCTCTGTGTGACGATGTGCGTCCTCCGAATAAGTTTCTCGTGCGTGAAGACCATCTCCAGCAAGTCCACAGTGGAGAGGAAGGAGCAAACACACACCTCCTTCTCGCACACACACAAATACAGCGTGTCCAGTTCTCCTGTGGAGAAAGACAGGAAGATCTGCACACTCCAGCAGAGCAAGAGGCCGTCTCAGGACACTCCTTCACCTGCCCAGGGCGAGTGCCATACAGCATCCAGCTGCTCAGAATTTCAGAGGCCAGAGAAACACACAACAGGCCTCCGAGCTCATCATGACAAATTCCCGGGTGTTAGCTCCTCACACACTGCTGCAAATACACTACACACAGAGGCAAAGGTGTGTGTGAATTTAATGTCACCCCTTATCCCATAAATTATACACTATATGGCCAAAAGTATGTGACCACCTGAACATCACACCCATATGTTCTTGTTGAACATCCCATTATAAAGTTGATCCCCCATTTTCTGCTATAACAGTCTTCACTCTTCTGGGAAGGCTCTCCACTAGATTTTGGAGCGTGGCTGTGGGGATTTGTGTTCATTCAGCTACAAGAGCATTAGTTATGTCTTATACTTATGTTAGGTGAGGAGGTCTGGGGTGCAGTCGGTGTTCCAGTTCATCACAAAGGTGTTCAGTGGGGTTGAGGTCAGGGCTCTGTNAAACATTTTGTGACAACAGTTTGGGGAAGAACCACATATGGGTGTGATGGTCAGGTGTCCACATACTTTTGACCACACAGTGTATTTTCACTCTTAAATTGAATCTTAAATTCCCATTTACCCTATAAATGTTTACACAGCTTTTCAGTTTATCATGCTTGGTGTTCAGAAGTGACACGGCATGTAATTTTGCACTTAAAAACTTCATAAAAAAAGAAAACATGAATAGAATCTGCTAGTCCGTTGAACCTTCATTGTTTTATAATATTAACAGTTACTGATGGGTAGTAGAATTTTTTTTGTTGTGCTCTTGAATGCATATCATGAACTAAAGAACTAAAAAATCTAGCTTCAGACAGGAAGCAAGTCTTGGCTGATTAACTACTTTTTGGATAAAATTTAACTTTAACTTTCTATTGAACTTTGTGAGCTACTGATTTAATTTAGAAATCTGAGTGAGATTTTAGTAACTGAATTGTAGCGTGTTTTTGTTCCTCAAAGAGTGAAGTGCTGCTCCCAGGAGAAGATGAACTTTTCTCCGGGCCACGTGATCTGAGACCAAAGGTAGGTCTAAAGGTAGGACTGGTGGACTCACTTCTAAGTGAGAGATTGCTACTCATTGAGTGCACCTCACCGGATGACATCTCTCTCCCACCTTTATCTGAAACCCCTGAGTCCAACATGGTCCAGTCTGAGAATGACCTAGATGACGGCTACTGCATGAGCTCCCACAGCCTCCACACGAGCCACTACAGCCAGCAGTGTCACTCCAGACATGGTGATCCACTCCATTTCCGTCCCGAGGAAAGCTTCCCATCCCCTACAACAGGCCCGGCTAACCGATTCAGAGCCGAATCTTCTTCATTTGTTCAAAGCCCACTTAACGTTCCCACACCCATGCTGGTCTCTAGCACCATCTCCAGCATCTTAAAGAGCAGCAAACCAAAAGGCCTTGCTGAGTGCCAGCAAACCGTTTACTCCATGCATGAGAGCCGGATCGAGATGCAGGAGTGTATGCATGAACCTGCCACAGCCCGACACTCTTCTGTTGCTCGGGCTGGTAACACGCATGCTTCCCTTAAACCATTAACCTCAGAAAAGGAGCCAGAGCTGTGCAGGCCCACGGCCATCCGTGAGGAAATAAAGCGCTCAAGCAGTGCCATGGCCATGGGGAACCTAGCAGCAACGCATAGCCCTAACTTCTCCAAACACTTGCCTAATGCCGTAGTAATGGAGGGCTCTCCGGTGACCTTGGAAGTGGAAGTCACTGGATTCCCTGAACCTGCTTTAACTTGGTGGGTAGCTTATAACAAACTCAACCCCTAGACTGTAACTTGCTTTGCCAGTATTTGGTGGAAAATCAGTTAATTGTACCTTTTCTATTTCCTATTTGATACTATAGCTAATGATTGTCTTATTACAAAGTCTGTAAATCAATTCGGAAATCCATGAAGTCTGTCCGTAGCAAGGGATCACCGACGTCCTAAACATACAGTCACATATTTTAAATCATATTTTTCTGATATTTGCATTGCATGAGAGTTGTTGATATTGAGAGAATGTAGTCTAACTGAACATGTTTGTCATTACTAATACACTTGAAGTTGTGTTCCATTTTCAGTTCCATTCCTAACATTTTATAATTTCTAATAGTAACTTTCCCTTGCTTTTTTTTTAACTTTGTAAAATTTGAGCTCTAACATCAAACCTTTCCTTGCTTTGTTTCCCAATTTTTTTACGGATGGAAAGTTATGGTAAAATTGAGTGGGAACAGTTGAAGATGAGTACTGACCAACGACGGTGTTTCTCCTCCTACGAGGTGGGCCTTCAATTATTAAAGTACAATAATGTGTAATCTTAGGTAAAGTAAAGTTTCTAAGTAGTAAACACTAAATCAAATGCATTTTTGGTGTGACCCTTTTCCTTGACAACTGCTGGTAACTGGTTCCAAGCATCTTGGAGAATGTACCACAGCTCTTCTGCAGACTTTGGCTCTTGCCTGCTTTGGTCTGTCAATGTTCCAAAATATTTCATTTTATAAAAATGAATGTTTGGAAATTTAAGATGCTAATTTCTACTGACACACTAATGCCGAAGACAAAAAGCAAGGTGCGTAAGAACCAATGCACACTTACACAGGTAAATTCTAAAATGCATCTTTTGCATTTTGCCTCTCCAGCCACACTAGAACTGCAGCTTTTCCGGAAAGTGTAGCTTTTCAAAAATGCTGACTTGATTGTCATGTGAACTGCACAATTTCAGTATGGTGGAACCCATTGTGAATTGTGTGTTACGTGTTTTATTTTCATATACCATGTGGTTTGTGGTGACCTGACCATCCCACCCACATCTGTCCTTGAACATCCCATTACAAAACCATGGGTTCTGGACAGTTAATGATAGGATTGTCAGATTGCTCTACTGTTAAAAAAAAAAAAAAAAAAAAAAAACGGGTTTGTTTAAAAACAAATTTAGTCTTAATGTAGATCTTATAAAGGTGTTTTCACTTTCACGTCCGTCACACAGACACTACATGTATTGTTAAAGAGTTGTAAGTTATATTGCAAAGATTGGGGGAGGGAAAGGGTTTTAGGGAGTGAATAATGTGTGTACATCAGAAGTATGTATGAAATAGTTGTTTTCCTATGAAAAGCCTAAAAAAATAAGACACATGTCTCTCTTTCTTAGTGCCCAATTTTTTTTTTGAGTTAGTTTAATTTCTTTTATATGATTATTGAGATGCAGTTGGGCTGGAAATTTGGCTGAAACCTGGCAACCCTAGTTAATATTACTTCAAACACACTTGAAAAAATTTACATCTAATGTGTATGCTGGATGACTGTCAATTGCCTGTTATGAGGGTAAAAATTCACTAGATAATAGCCTATAGAATAAGTCAAGTGTGATAGCCTCAAACAAAATTAAGTCAAGAGGCTATGTCATTATTAATATCGGCCTGCCCCCACCAAAATCTATGGTTAGGAGCCACTGCCGGATATTATGTATTATGATCATCATTGTTGCTTTCACAGTTTTTAAATGCAAATTGCATCAAATCATAGTTACCTCTAAGAATGAAAAATTTCTCATGGAATTGTAGGGAATTATACCGTTGATCTTCTTTCTTTACGACTCCACTTCAGCTACTCCGCACACTTCCTAGCTTTAACAGCATGACTTTTCTAACTTCACCCCTATTTGAGCGCACATATTAACCTGTGTCTTTTTTTGCTGTGCTGTGAGTGTGTGATGTGACAATTCACTCTGTGCTTCAGGTTCAAGAATGGACAGGAACTGCGCAGTGACGAGCGCATGTCACTGTCCCATAAAGAAGGCAAGCATGTGTTGTTCATTGAGAAAGCTACAGAAAGAGACTCGGGCCAGTATTTGGTTCGCGCCTCAAGCTCAGCCGGCACAGTTTCCTCCAGCTCCATGCTGCAGGTCAAAGGTAATGGCTGCTCTGAGTTTGATACCCTCAAACTGGACTGGCAAACCTGCTTCGGCACCCTGTGTGTCCTCCTGTGGCTCCTCTACCTGCTGGTGTTATAACACATACACAGACACTGAAAACGTCACTCCCACTGCCTTCTGCTAATCACCTGCACTTGGTTTATGATTTCAGTTGTCTGCACAAAACTGACCTCTATAGGAATATATTCAGGAGCATGAAGGATTTTTTTTCTGTCACTTTAAAAGCTTATCACTTGCTCACAATCACTGGTAATGAATCTGACACTTGGAATATACAACTTAAATAAAAAAATTATAAGGATATAATATAAACAATTATAAGACATTTAAGATTAGTCATAGTTAAGATTTTGTTTCCCTAAGGGTAAGATGTTTTAAAGATATATATGATGTTTTAGCTTAGGATATATTCATTGTTTTGTCACTCCCAGACTATTTTATTTATGTGATAAGCTACTTGTTCTTGAAAAAAGGTGAAAAGGTTAAAAAGAGAAAAAAAAGTTTTTCTTTATACAAAATTATTTACAAGAAGACGGAGATAGTATTCGTATTACGACCAGTATGTTAAATTTATCACATCTGTAAGCTGGATGGTAATCATCTCACTAGTTCATGTGATGTGCTGTTTATGCATAGAACTAGCATCAGATTTATCATGATATAAAATAAATTAGAATAAAATACAAAGACTATAAGAAAGTTTCTTTCTGACAAAGGAAGGTAATGTGGTACTACCACTTCAACATGGGCTTGTCTTGATGTTATATTCCTCATTTACCTGAAATATGAACAGTTGTGACTTTATTATCTTTATTAAAAAATTAAATGAGTATACAACATGTTTCCAGAGAAACAGGGTGTACAAAAGTCCTTCATTAGCTGTGGAAGCAAAGTGCTACGTACAGTCAAGTCCATAAGTATTTGGACAGTGACACAATTATCGTGATTTTGTTTCTGTACACCACCACAGTGGATTTGAAATGAAGCAATCAAGATATGATTGAAGTATAGACTTTCAGCTTTAATTCAATGGGTTTAACAAAAAATATTGCATTATTCATTTGGGAATTACAGCCATTTTTTTCACAGGCTCAAAAATAATTGGACAATTGACTGATAAGCAGTTTCATGTCTGGATGTGGCCTGTTTCCTCATTGTTTCATGACAAATTAAGGAGATAAAGTCTGGAGTTGATTCCAAGCTTTGAATTTGCATTTTTTGGCTGTTCATGGGAACTCTCAATATGCGGTCCAAAGAGGTGTCGATGCAACTGAAAGAGGCCATCATTAGACTGAAAAAACAAAACAGACCTATCAGAGAGATAGCAGAAACTTTAGGAATGGCCAAATCAACAACTTGGTACATTCTTAAAAAGAAGGAATGCACTGGTAAGCTCAGCAACACAAAAAGGCCTGGAAGACCATGGAAGACATTTTTTCCTTGCTGAAGAAAAACCCCTTCACATCATCTTAGCCAAGTCAAAAGCATTCTCGAGGAGGTAGGGGTATCATTGTTGAAGTCTACAATCAAGAGAAGCCAGACAGTTTAATTCAAGATACAAAACACTGGTAACACTTAAGAACAGAAAGGCCATTTTAGACTTTGCTAAAATAAAAAAAATAAATAAAAAAAACATTTTTTAAAAAAGCCTGACCAGTTCTGATCCAAGATTAACTTGTACCAGAATGATGGGAGAAGAGCAGGGAGAAAGAAAGGAAGGGCTCATGATCCAAAGCATACCAAAGCATGATGTGGCTGCTGATAGAAGTAGCAGGATGAATTCTGAAGTGTATAGAGCTATACTTTCTGCCCAGATTCTGTCAAATACTGCAAAACTGATAGGCCAGTGCTTCACAGAACAGATGGAAAATGACCCAAAATGTACCACAAATGTACATAAACATGTCTTCAGTAAGTGTTTTTACTTACTGAAGACAAAATTGAATGCAGAAAGACCCACAAACAAGCAGCAACTGAAGGCAGGTGCAGTAAAGGCCTGGCAAAGCGTCTCAAGGGAGGAAACTCAGCATTTGGTTCATGGGTTCCAGACTTCCGGCAGTCTTTGACTGCAAAGGATTTGAATCCAAGTATTAAAAATCATCCTAGTATTTATAATTATATAAGCCTGTGAAAATGGAGGGACTATGTAAAAAAAAATGGCTGTGATTCCTAAACAGTTAATGCAATATTTTTGTTAAACCCCTTGACTTAAGGCTGAAAGTCTACACTTCAATCACATCTTGATTACTTCATTTCAAAAATTATGAAAATTGTGTCACTGTCCAAATACTTCTGAACCTGACTGTATATATTAAACAATATACTAAGCAGCATGACTGTATATATTAAACAATATATTAGGCAGCAAGTGAACAGACAGTTCTCATAGTTGATCATGTTAGAAGCAGGAGAAATGGCCAAGTGTAAGGATCTGAGTGACTTTGTCATGGGCCAAATTGTGATGGCTAGATGACTGGGTCAGATCATCTCCAAAATAGCAGGTCCTTTGGGGTGTTCCCAGTATGCAGTGGTTAGTACCAACCAAAAGTGGTCCAATGGAGGACAACCATTGAACTGGCAACAGGGTCATGGGCACTCAAGGCTCACTAATGTGCATGGGGAGCGAAGGCTAGCCAGTCTGGTCTGATCCCACAGAAAAGCTACTGTAGAAAAAAATGCTGAAACAGTTAATGCTGTCTATGATATAAAGGTGTCAGAACACCCAGTGCATCGCAGCTTGCTGTTTGTGGGGCTGCGTAGCTGCAGACTGGTCAGAGTGCCCATGCTGACCCCCGTACACTGCCGAAAGCACCTACAATGGGTACGAGAGCATCAGGATTGATCCATGGAGCAATGGAAGAAGGTTGCCTGATCTGATGAATCACTTTTTTTTTCCCACATGTGGACAGCCGGGTGCAGTGCATCGTTTACCTGGGGAAGAGCACCAGAATGCACTATGGGAAAAAGGCAAGGCAGCAGAGGCAGTGTGATACACTTACCTAAACATTGTTTTGGACCAAGTACACCCCTTCATGGCAACGGTATTCCCTAATGGCAGTGGTCTCTGCAGGTAGTAACATTTTGTTGGTGAGAGAGGTCAGAGGAGAATGTCCAGAATTGTTTGAGCTGTCAAGAAGGCTATGGTAACTTAAATAAGCACTCTTTACAACAGTGGTGTGCAGAAAAGCATCTCAGAATTCACAACATTCCGAACCTTGAGGCAGATCGGCTGCAACAGCGAAAGACCACATCAGGTTCCACTCCTGTCAGCCAAGAACAGAAATCTGAGGCTACAGTGGGCACAGGCTCCCATGCTTAACAAACAGGATACAACTGTTTTCATTTCAAATCCACCTGCGTCTAGTTGTATGCTTGCCCAATAAATATCACTGACAGCTGAAATGGCAGGTCAAATCTGTCCTGGTTGTCATGAAGACCAAGGAACTGCCTGTGAAGCTTCGAGATAAAGATCTTGATGAAGGAAAAAAGATGGCAAAGTTTATTAAAACACCAGCAAAGTTTTGAACCTTCTTGAAATCCATTATAAGAAATATGACACAATCCAGACACTACCAAGATCAAGTTAAACTGATTGTTCAGGCAAAAAGGGCAATTGTCAGAGAAGTATCCAACTACATCACTGAAGGGCTCACTGGCTGAAGTATCCAACTACATCACACAAAGAGCTCACTGGCTGAAATAGGAGAATCTGTGCACACCTCAACAATATCATCAGCTCTCCACAGATCCTCTATGGGAGAGTGACCAGAAAGAAGCCAATGCTGAGAAAGGCCATGTTAAAAACATGAGAGCTTTCTGAAAAAGATATTGGCATCGGTTGAGCCATTTGGTCTCAAGCCAAAGCATAATGTTAGGTGCAAACCAAATACAACCCCAACATCCAGGTAACACCAACAACATTCTCCATCTAATTTGGCAGAGTTGGAGAAAATTTGCATCCAAGACAACTCAAATATGTAATTTCTACAAAAGGACAATTCACACTGAGGGGGTGAATACTTATCAGTTAAGCAGTTTTTATATTTTTTATTTTCAAATAATTATGAGGACATCTAAATTTATTTATTTAAACTTTATTTAATTTTATTTATGTAGAGAGTCACTTCAAAAGGAGAAGAAAAAAACTTTGTTTGTTACTAATGTGGTTACTGGTAGAACATGTTAAGTACAGACGAATGACAAAACAAAAGGAAAAACCAACATAAAGTGTCTTGGTCATAAAGGTGTTGGTCTACCACAAGCCTCCAGAGCAGAGCTCCTCAGCACAGATTCTACACATCTCTAGAACTTTAGTGGAGGGATGAACACTATTCTTCCATTTATTTTCCCTGTCTAATACAGTGGATTCAGAAAGTATTCAGACCCTATTACTTGTTGAACACTTTGTGTTGTGATTTTGATTTTGAATGGATATAATTGCCATTTTTACCCATCAATCTATACTTAATTAACCATAATGATGAAGTGAAACATGTTTTTAGAGATTTTTGAAAATCACTTAATCAAAAACTGAAATCTCTTATTCACAAAAGTATTCAGATCCTTTGTAGAAGCCCCTTTGTCAGCAATTACAGCTAAAGGTCTTCTTGCATATTTCTCCATAAGCTTTGCATACATGGATTTGGGCCATTTATCCCATTCTTCATGGTAGATCTTCTCAAGCTCTAATAAATTGGATGGCAAGTATCTGTTAACTACCTTCTTCAGGTCTCTTCACAGTTGTTTGATAGAGTTTAAATCTGGACTTTGGCTGGGCCACTCAATGACATTCAGAGACTTGCCCTGAAGCCACTCCAGTGATGTTTTTGCGGTATGTTTAGGATCATTGTCATGTTGAACGGTGAACTGTTGACTCTGAGTTTGCGTGCACTCTGGCATATGTTTTCTTCAAGGATGTTCCTGTATTTGGCTGCAGTCATCCTTCCCTCAGTTGTTACCAGTCTCCCTGTCCTGGCCACTGAGAAGCATCCCCATAGCATGATGCTGCCACCACCACTGTTCACTGTAGGGATGGTATTAGCTAGGTGATGTGCAGTGACTGTTTTTCACCAGACATAGTGCTTGCTGTTCTAGCCAGAGAGCTCAATTTTCATCTCATCAGACCAGACAGTCTTTTTCCACATGTTGCTAGAGTCCGTTATGCTGTCATATGCCTTTTACTCAACAGTAGCTTCCATCTTGCTAGACATTTGGATCTTTTTTTAAAGTGACTGTTGGGTTCTTTCTTACCTCCCTGACCAAGGTCCATTTTTCCTGGATGCCCAATCTGGCCAGACGGCCAACTCTAGGAAGATTCAAGGTTAAGCTTAGCTTCTTCCATTTCAAAATTATAGAGGCCACTGTGGTCTTGGGAGCACTCAGAGCCTTAGAAATTGTTTTATAGCCTTGTCCTGATCTATGCCTTGCCACAATTTGATAGCGGAAATCCACAGGCAGTTCCTTGGACTTCACGGCTATTATGGGTGATTAAGTGTAGATTGATGGGTAAAAATGGTAATTATATCCATTCAAAATCAAATACACAACATAATAAAGTGGTCGACAAGTAAAGGGGTCTGAATACTTTCTGAATCCATTGTACGTCACTCCAAAAACTCAATTGGAAGAGACCACCCCCAACATGATAGAAGTGTCTCATCATAGGATGAAGATGATTTAGTAACGATGCGCAGTGACTCTTACTTCTAAAGGGACAAGTAGAGCTAAACCATGGCAGCAACCTAAATAAATGCCCCCCACAGCATAACTGAGCCACCAGTTTTTACTTGCATTTGTCACCAGTCTGTAAAATGTGAAGAATAACTTGATTTGTGGTACATGAGATTAAAGGTTCATACAGATATTCATTATTCACAAATAGCATGGTTTAAAGCACCTTATTTATGGAAGCTACAACACTAAGAATTATCAATTTCAACACTGCATTTGCATGCTGTTGTCACTGCACGATTTAAAGAAATCTTCAAACTATTGAAGATTATTATTTATCATGAGTTTCATTTTAAAATTAACTAGCTATATCTACGTTAAATGTTATTTGCTTTCTGAGTTAATATCAAACTCGATCACTTAGTTATATAGTCATATAATCGACACCAGTGTGTACTTAAGTCTCACTATATTGTCCTATGAACATCTTTATTTGTCCACTGAATCTGTCCTTCTCTGTGGAATTTTATATTAATCACACAAACTTTGTCCATTGGTCTGCTTTCTTCAAACCATGAAGAAACCCAAAAACACCCAACAACCAAATATTGAAAACAAGCAAACAAAAATAATGGATATCAGTAATATATGTATGTGTGTGTCTGCGTGTGTGTATATATATGAGTGTTGGAATGGTCACCTGGCACCCCATTCAGGGTGTATTCTTTCCACACAGCCAGTGTTCCCAGAATAGGCTCCGGATCCAGGATAAAGCACTGAAAATGAATGAATGAATGAGAATTTGCTGTCTGTTGGGTAGCACTGAACAGACCCATCACTGTTATCACATGGCTCCCCCCACTGGGAGGATGTCTAGACCATCTGATAATGTCATAGATAAGGATGTGGCTGTTTCAGGTGGGCTTCTTTATTAGAGAAACGCCTTGTTTCAGTTTATAAATTTCAGAAAAGAACTGGTGAAAAGTCACCTTTGGTGGCTCTAGTAGTTCTTATGATCAATAATAATAATACTATAAAACTTTTTGAACATAGAGAACTTCCCTCAAGCACCTCAGGAAAGATACAGCATTAATTTCATAATGACGTGTTTATGAAATTTACAAACAGGATATAAAATATGTACAAAATGTTTCAGTTATCAGCCATGAGACGTTTAGTGTCCAAAGCTTCCTTAATTTTGCTCTGAAGCTATGAGGCTAATGTAGCTAACAAATCGACAAAACTCTTATTCTTATTTTTTCTAGAAAGTATTCGTTTATTGGCAATGTAGTTTCAAACATGGATGTAATGGAGAGTTATAATTGATCAATGTATCTATTTGCAGCTAATCTTATGAACTATATTAGAAATTGCGCTTTATTTCAATAAACCAAGCTGTCAGTAATAATGTAACCTGATTTCCTCAGTGTATGAAGGAGCCACTCCTCACTCCGTCCCTGGGCGTGAGAAGAAGACCCCCTTACAGAACGTGTGAGTGAAGATGAACACCACATGCTGTACCTCTAATAGGTCAAGAGGGCAAACCAGAGGTACTTTAAATAGGAATGATTAAAAGGATGTGAACTGGTGCTGCCATTTCTTAAATTGGGTGAAAATAGCATGGATGTGGTTCATTTTTAATTTTCTGCCACTTTATTATTTAATCTGAGTGGAAAACTTTCTAAAGAAATTGGTGTCTGAAGCTATGAAATGAAGTACACTGTTTTTCTTATTATCATTTATTTTGTTTCTTATGTAGTTTCTATGTACAATCTGGATGTGTAGATTTTTTTTTCTGGTTAAACTTTATGAAATTTTTCCCCTATTTAATTGCCAATAGTGGATTTAAAAAAAAATCAAACTTTTGAATGGCATTGTATACTTACATTGTTCATTTGGATAATCTGAAATCACTTACTCATATCAATTACTATTCATCTTCTATTTTGAAATAAATGATAAATAATACTAATGAAATCAGGCTGCTGCTTCTTTCTTTAAAACTGAGTATAAAAGCAATTTACAGAGTCAGAGCTTGATTAGATCCAAGTGTCTTTACTGATGACTAGTGTCAAGCCTTCCAGTGTTGCTCCATAATCTCAGTAGTTTTATATTTTACAAGTAAAAATGTAGAGACTGTTGTAGTGCTGTAAGAGTCAGAGTCAGTGATGTAAAAGACAACTTATCCAGGCTACATCTGATGACAGAGCTGGAAGAAACACAAAAGGAAGTCTTAAAGAGATGAGCACATGCGCAGAGATGTACCTTATAACGGATCATGTAAAAATGTCCACAACTGTGCTGACAAATAGAAGATGTATACATCTATATAATATGTATATAGAGTTCAGTTTTAAAGGTCTGCATACAAGGGGGTGGAGCGTTTTTGTATTTAGCTCCTAAACTTTGGAATAGCCTTCCTGACAGTGTTCAGGGCTCAGACACAGTCTCCCAGTTCAAGCGTAGATTAAAGACATATATCTTTAGCCAGGCATACACTTAATACATAC
>CM074949.1:24421252-24442281 GCA_037577455.1 Pangasius macronema
ACTGTACTGTATTACTTCTCTTGAGATTTGGAATATTTTCTATTGCCTATACATAAAAATTACAGATTCTTATTTAATAGGGCTGAGTTTCCCAAAACAGAGAACAAAAATCATAATCATCATATTGAACATTCTCTCACTACCAGCTGAAATGATCTAAATTTTACAGTGTGGTGTACTGGAGACTCAGTGTTTTAGTATATAAACTTGTGTGTGTGTGTGTAAGATTCCCTGCCTTTGCAACTGTCAAAAAAAATGTGTGAGATGTTCTCTATTGCAATTTAATAAGCTGTGTAGTGTATAAGCATCTTATTTACCCTATGACTTTAAGAGCATCCTGTATAATGTCATCACCATTAGCTTTTAGACCCTCTAAGTAACGTGGAATGACACTGTTAGTAGGTTAAAATCTCACACAGATGAGAGGAAGGGCTTCTGTAGGAGAGGTATGAGTGTTGGGGGTGCAAATTGTTGCCCACTCTGTGCTAGGTGTTGTGAATGTTGGGGGTTGCTGATTGTAAAACCAAATGGAATGGAAGGGGTGAGAAAGGCCAAATGGCATTCAAACACTGTCATAATACGGTCAGAGTGAAGAGTGTTAGGCTCAAGACTCATTTATCCTGTAAATAAGTGACATTTATCCAAAATAATCTTGCTGATAGTACAAATGTTTAACAACATATATTATCAAAACAGGTTTACAAAATCCGGTTGTAGGTTTAGACCTCTAATGAGCAAGCCAGAGGTGATAGTGGTGAGTCCTGGGATGAGAACAAAACAGTCTTTATGATTACAGCAGCATTTCTTATGTGTATATCTTTCAGTAATCTTTTTATACGGTGCTTTTAACGAGACATTGTCATGAAGCAGCTTTATACTTACATATCTGATATCTGGGAGTTTATTTCATCCGAGTGCAGTATGTGAGAAGTGCCTCATAAAGTAATAGCATAGTAGCGTCTTTTGGCATGGATTTTCGATCCATGTTAACAATTTTTAATCTTTTCCTTTAATGGTTACCTTTTGATTTTGCTATCAGTTTGATATCAACCTTCGTTAACATTAAAGACAGAAAAAAACAGATTTGCACCTTTATCACTTTTTAAATGTAATCTTTATATAATTTGTAACTTCATAATACTCCACTGGTACAGCAACAATAAAACATGACATAGGTCACTGCAAAAAATAACATCTTAGAAAGTGAAAATATCTTGAACATAATTATCTAATTCATCTAATAGTTCTTATTATATTACATTAATAGTTCCTATTAGATTACATTGAACCAAATATAAGATTAAACCTTTCTTTTACATTTATGTCGAGAAAGAAGTAAAATGATCTGCTTCATCTTATTCTGTTATATTTCGAACTTTACTAATTTTTACAGATCTTTATCCAAATTATTAGAATATAAACCAAGTTTGTAATCTTATATGAGGAAATACTAGATAAATCTGACTATATGTTGTGACCTGCGTCTTTCAGACACCAGTCACAAAGCCTAAAGAGTGAGCCAGGTGGTGCAAATGCCACAGTGCTGTCTCGATCACCAAACACCACATCAGCTGGAGTGGAGATCGAGTGTGGAGACAGAACACCAGAGCCAGGAGATCGGGAATGAAGTGTCAGGGTGTGGATTTCACCTCAGGAGCAACATGAGGTCCAGCTTAATCATGCGTGTGACAGGCAAAATAACACAACAGTAAATTCTGAAATGTTATATGACTTTTCAGTTTTGTGTCTGTATACAGTGGGTTTGATTAAAACAAACAAACAAAAAAAAACCTACAAATACATATTTTTTCAGTATTTGCAAGGTTTCTTATGCTGCCCATAAGTCGTGTCATACTTCTAATGTTGTGAATATACCGTACATTTTAATAAATTTGTATTAAGTATACCACGTGTTAGTCAGAAATTCTTTCTTGATGGGTCACTGGCTATCTTTAACTTGCCTTACCATCTCTATTTTAGCTATCTGAAAACCTGTGTCTCTACATACAGCCATATTGACTGCTGAATTATACCAAACCACCCAAAATTTAAAAGTTCAATCTTTTCCACCCCACGAATACCCTTTTATCTCATTTTGTCTCGAGTCTTGGTGTGTGTGGCATTTGTCTCCTACTAACAGTTTGTGTAAGCCGAGAGGGGAACCCTTAACCCTGATTGACAGGGACAGCCTCTGTTTTACTTTCTTATCTTGTGTCTCTCTTTTTTTTATTTTTTTGTCATCTTTGTCAAAGTACACTCAACTTTCAAAAGTTAAACTCTGAGACTTTTGTATATAGAACACATATATACTGTGTGTGTGTTTGTGTGTGTGTGTGTGTGTAACACACACAAAACTCTCCCCCGACCACTTGTAGGACATAATGTCGGACCGGTCACAATTCACTCACTGTCCACACTCTTTGCATAAAATGGCCTCCATCTCCCAAGATGCCCCGGCTATCCAATAGGCTGTGGAGATGAGGTGATGATGCTGTCAGATCTCGAGGTATATAAAGCAAAAGTAGCGTATTAGCACTTCTGAGCAGTTGGAGCATTCCCAGCCTTGCCTCGGGTGTAGGGATTGCTTGGGGAAAAGCAAAACTACACGGATCCCATCCTGTGTAGTTTTGTTTTTTTGGGAATATTCTTGAGGCTCAACCATTCTCACTGGATTTTGGAAAACATTTCTGGATAAGGAGGTTGTTTTGGAAGACTAACATCGCTTTGGGCTCCGTCCCCACTGTTCGAGGCACTCTTGTGGATACAAGTAAGTAAGCTAGTACGGGAACATGGATGTAGGACCTGTGAAACGTGAACAAATTTTTACATACGAAACGTAAAACGACAAAACACTAGTAATGATTTTGCAACAATAATAAAAAAAACTATAATAATAATTTGATGAAACCCTGGCCGAGACATGTTGTATACACATCAGTGGCCCTGTTGAGGAGTGGGATAGGAAGGGATAAGCTAGACCTGTTGATTTACACAATAATTGATTTTAGATTGGACCTTTTCATCCCCCAAGGTTATTATATGGTGCGATGATTTGAGAAAAGCCAAGAATAGCCTGTGATAGCATTAGAGTGGTGTCCCAGCTCGGCCACGATGTCTTTTTAAGGGAATCAGCAGCAGGGCTATCAGTTGCACCTCCAGCTATGTGCCACATGGTGACTGTCAATCAAGCAAAGGGACTGATTATTTTTAGACCCAGCCTTTTGTGACACTGGGGCTTCAATTTCTCGGGAAGTTTTTGGTTTTTCCCGAAACTGGGTCAATCCTGAAGGTATCTGGAGACAATGAGACAACTGATCACGTGACTTTACATGCTATTCATTAAGAATTTTGGACAGATGGATGACCATTTATGTTGCATTCAGACTCTTTCAAAACTTTGAAATAATTATTTTGTGCTTGGTTTAGTTGCTGAAAGTAGGACAGTTACTAGGAGTTATTGATTTATGTGTAATTCCCTTACGTTCAAAATATCCTTCATGATAAATTTTCAGCAACGACGGTACAAATATGTTATTTCTGAGAACTTTTTATGTCAAGTTACACATAAATACAATAAATTACTGTGTGCTTTTAATGGTTTGAGCTAAGCATGTATTATAAAGTCTGTTTTTAGTTAAATTGAACTATGTGAATTTGAATTTAACATGTATCTACTTACTATTCAGAGCCACTTTATCTGAGCATCAACTTTATTGGCACAGACACGCAAGCTATTTTAGGTAAAGGTCATGTGCAGCTGCCTGGCCATTTTAAAAGTTCTGGTTACAAAACCTCCTATACCTATTAGAAAGGTATTGCTTCCTAAAAGACAGATAATAACTGTGACAATTCACATTGTAAATTTTTTGATCAATGGTGAAAATATTTTGTTAAAGATTCTGAACAATATTTAATTCATATTAGAAAAATTGAAATAATTCTGTGCTCATGCATGTAAATCATTCGAGACAACCATAAGCAGCTGTGATGTGTGTGTATGCAAATGAAATGCTCACACTGTTCACCATGAATGAACTAATCAGTGACATACATATTGACACATCATTATATGACTAACAAGTTGCTAAAATAAACCTCCCTAACTAAAACACAAGGGCTAAACCATTCAATTTGGATATGCATATGTGTATGTGTATGTGTATGCTGGGGGAAGGTGACAGAAGTGAAAAGTCATTGTAAATGAGGTGACGGATAAACCAAAGGCACCAGTTGTTTGTGTCATGTCTGTGAGCTGTCAGTCGATGCTAGATGTGAAGGTTTGCTCTAACACCCAGACCCCATGGAGCCACTGATCTCTCAAGTGACAAGCTGCTCTTCAGCCACCTGCTAGGGAGTCATTGCAATGATTATTCAGTTTAACTACAGCTAAAAATACCCAGCCTCTCTTAATTTCTTTATAATTGCACTTGGATGATTCCTAAGTGTGAATAAGCAGTAATCAGTGCTTTGTCATTTGTGTTTCTCTCAGGGTGCCCAACATCATGACAACACAGGCGCCAACATTTACACAGCCGCTTCAGAGCGTTGTGGCACTTGAGGGTAGTGCCGCAACGTTCGAAGCCCAAGTTAGTGGTAAGGAGGCCTTTTGATTTCCTGTTTGCGATGAAAAAGCAAAAGCACTATGAAAATGCAAATTGTGAACTTAATATTATAAGGTCATGAAATTTCCCAATGTAAGCACTCAAGAACATCAATTGTAGATTATTATTACGTTATTATTTCTCTGTATTACAGAGAAAACAATATTCTTTACAGAACCAATTCTAAGTGAAGTTAATTAGAAAATACACAAGTTATGTTAAGCAATTCTCAGAAAAAAAAAAAAGCTGAACGTTTGCTTCAATGTTATATTATTTAAGTATATTTTTAAACTGATGTAAGCACAACCAAAAGAGCGCTTGCTAATAAGACCCTTATTATTGGTTCAGGTAATCCAGTTCCTGAGGTGAGCTGGTTTCGTGATGGCCAGGTTCTTTCTGCTGCCGCTCTGCCCGGCGCTCAGATCTCGTTCAGCGAAGGCCGCGCTGTTCTGAGGATCCCCGCCGTGACAGCCGCACACAGCGGAAGATTTTCTGTGAGAGCCACCAATGGCGCTGGACAAGCCACTAGCACTGCTGAACTCCTGGTTACAGGTAGGAGAACAACATCTTGAATTTTGATTTGCTATTTTGTTAAAGTAGCAGTGTCACAAATTACTACTATTACTACATTAAGACACTACAGTGTCACTGGACAGCTGCGCCAAAACAACCTTCAACAAATTTTATTTTAATATCAAAACATTTCAGTTAAACTTTTTTTGCTTTTAATTTACATACATGACTTAGTAAATTCTCATCCGATGCAACTACATTTTAGTAAAATTTAAACCACAGCGCGATGTGACAGCTCCGCCCCTTTAGCTACTCCTCTAGCCTGCCCCTAGTGTAGGCTGCATCAACTAAGTGCAAAAATGTCCTGTTTTTTTTTTTTCATTTTATTGATATCAAGAAGGACATGACACAGGACAGCACAAACAACAGTGCAGACATAAGGACATAAGTCATACTGACAGAGCACAAAATCTATTGACAAGAATAAAAGCAGCTTTGCTATTCAAAGCCCTTGACATGTTTTCTGTTTACATGGACTTTATGTCAAAAGAAAAATCACTAAAATTAGACTTAGTATTAAGGCTCTCTGACTTTTCTCTGACTAAAAATGGAATTTTCCCATAAGACAAAGACATACAGTACGTTCCACACATTGGAGTAATAAAAGTAACTACATCTCACTGAATTTCCCAAAGTGAACACACTATTCATACATAAAAGTATGTGAAGTATGCAATTTGAGGATGCAGCTGATGTGTTTACTCACTGATCTTGAAAACTATTTAAATTTGTGCACTCAACAATGTTTTTCACACTTCTTCTGTGATTTTAATAAGAATTGTGCATACTAGAAAGATTGTATATGGTCAAAAGCATTTTCAAGCATCATGACCAAATATACCTCTTATCATAGTTAATAAATTTGAAGAACATTCTAATGCAAGTCGTCACTGCTGTTATCATAATATGCTATAATAATATAATTATTATATTATATTATACGATAATATTATTAGATTATACGATAATACGATATTATCATGTTCAGTCCTAATTCACATCAGGTTATGGTTTTGTTAAATGGATGTCTTTACCAAATAAAAATTGGATACGCTGTTAAGGACCTATATCATGTCCAAGGGAATTAAGGACAAGTATTTTTAGTACAGTGTAAGTAAGCTCTAAGGTACAACATGTGATGTGAAGATTTATGTCATGGTTGAAAATGGCAGCATATCTAGTTTGAGGTTTGATAAGGTACTCAGCCCCTGAGTATATATTCATCCAGAATTGGATGTTTTGTTGAATTGTTTTGCTTTCTGTTCATTTTTCATGTTATTGTATCAGTACAAAGCAGTGGTTCTCAAAGCTTTAAAGCATTAGTCATTTAGTGATTATTTTGTTACAGTGGTGAAAATTACAAAGCGCAATTATTTCAGATATTATATTTATTATTGAGTTATCATAGTTAATAACCTGTTTGACTAGCTATTTGAATTGAATGAGATTTATTTAATCCAAATCTCAGTAACCCCCAAAACAAGTAGTCCTACTGTATAAATAATGTCAACTTAGACCTCATTAGATTTGTGTGTGGAAAGTTCAGTAATAGAAAGCTCCATGGCTCCAGTAAATAGACAACATATTATTAAACTCATCTGAATGATTAACCTATAACCAATGATTAACATATCATACATATCAGTTAGGTTATGTTAAAATAAATCTGTGCTGAGGGGTTCAGTTGAATTTCTTTTACAGCTAAAGGGGTTTCCCAAAAAAGGAATCTGCTTTATAAATTCTTGTTTTTAAAATCTTGATGTTTTGGGTCTTAAGGAAAGTGCTTGATTAAAGGAGCTGGTCTAGACCCAATCAAAAAGCTCATGCCCCAGCTAATGCTCACAAAAAGCCTGGTAACCTCGAGGCATACTGTCTTATATTGTGCTTATATTGTGTTTTGACTATGTTTGGATTGTGTTTAATGTGCGTTTACATTGTGTGTTTAAATTAGATTGATTTGATTGCTTTTTTCATTGTGTTTAAATTATGCTTAAATTGGCTTTACACATTGGCTTTACACATTGTTTTTTTAGACTGTCTTTGGATGGTGTTTGGATTGTGTTCAGGTTGTGATGAGACTGTGTTTAGATTGTACATAGATTATGTGTGGATTGTGTTGGATGGTGTTTGGATTTTGTTCAGATTTTGTTTGGATCACGTTTAAATCGTGTTTAGACTGTTTGGATTGTGTTTAAATTCTGCTTAAATTGTGTTTAGACTGCACTTAAATTATGTCTGTATTGTGTTTGGATTGTGTTTGGACTGTGTTTAGATTGTGTTGAGATTTTATTTGGATTGGTTTTAGATTGTGTTCAGATTGTATTTAGTCTGAGTTTAAATTCTACTTGGATTGTTTTTAGATTGTGTTTATCTTGTCTTTGGATTGGTTTTAGATTGTGTTCAGATTGTATTTAGTCTGAGTTTAAATTCTACTTGGATTGTTTTTAGATTGTGTTTATCTTGTCTTTGGATTGGTTTTAGATTGTGTTCAGATTATATTTAGGTTGTGTTTGGATTAGTTTTAGATTGTGTTCAGACTGTGTTTAGACTGAGTTTAAATTTTACTTGGATTGTTTTTAGATTGTGTTCAGATTGTGTTTAGATTGCGTTTGGATTGGTTTTGTATTGTGTTCAGATTGTGTTTAGATTGAGTTTAAATTCTACTTGGATTTTGTTTAGCTTGTGTTTAGATTGCATTCAAATTGTGTTTGGATTGTGTTTAAATTTTGCTTGGATCGTGTTTAAATTGTGTTTAAACAGCATTTAAATTGTGTTTGGATTGTGTGGAGATTCTGTATTGAGATGGATTAGATGTCATTTTTACATTGTGTTAATATTGTGTCAAGGCTGTGTGTAGATTGTTTTGAAATTGTGTTTAGATTGTGTTTGAATTGGATGTTTGTAGAGTTTAAATGTGTAGCATTTTCCCTCGTTCTGTTTCAGGCTCTGTACATGTTCTAGACAGTTCAAGCTAAAGCTAGGACAGCAGTTGGTATTGATGCCAAGAGCTATTGCTAGCCAGTTTGTTTGCTAACAGCTAATGGCTGTTATAAGCTAAGCTAAAGCTATGTCTCTTTGTTTTTTAAGTTTTTATTTGTTTTGCAAATATTTACATTTATATGTTTTTTTTTTATTAAGAGATAACAATGGCTACTTTGTTATAACAGCAAATTCAAGGAAGTTTCATGCTAAAAGCTAGTAATAGCTAGACTTTGCTAAGTGCTAATGCTTAGTAGCTTTGATGACAAAAGCTAAAGCTTAGTTTTCTAAGTCTTAATACTAGATTTGTAATATTGAGTGCTAATACTGGCTAATTTTTTTATAAGAGGGAATGCTAGGTAGTTTTGATGCTACATGCAAAATATATAAAATTTTGTTTTATAAAGGTTAATGCTAGGTGGTTTTAAAAGAGCTAATGGTGGTTTAAGTGAGAGGGTTTAAGGTAAAATAACATGAATTATGTTTTTTTTAATCAACAAACAAACAAACAAACAAACAAATAAATAACAGTTAATGCTAAGTGACTTAAAAATTCTAATTCTGGTTTTTATGCAAAGAGCTATAAAACCATCAGTAATTTCCAGAAATATCAACACACAATGAAAACTAAATAAGTCAAAAGCAAGTAAAACCAAGAGATTTTGCATTTTTAAAGAAATTTAGTATTTTAAATGAAGGTTATTGTTTATGCTATGTAATTTAAGCACCCTTTGTTGTAATACTTCAAACCCTATGTGGGTATTTGCATGTGTAGTTTTCATATGACAGCTGAAAATCATCCTTTTATTACGTACATATAAAACAATTAATGTATCGTAGTCATTATTATGGTGGTACTAGTCTTAAAGAAAAAAAATTAGACGTCTTGCCTATTGGCATGAAATGTTACCAGTGCTTAAGATTAGTGAAAGTTAGTCTTTGTATTTCGTCTTATTTTTTTTTCTAGAAATCCATGTGTAATTTAAAACAACATAATCTCCTGCATGAATATACCATACTTATATTGTTACCAGTGATGTGTTTTGAGAGACTGATCTCGATCTGGGTGTTGGGTCTGGTCTGGTAACTCTATGTATGAATTGTCTTTCAGCGGAAACTGCGCCACCCAACTTTATTCAGAGACTACAAAGCATGACTGTGAGACAAGGAAGCAAAGTGAGACTGGACGTACGTGTGACAGGAATCCCTACACCTGTGGTGAAGTTTTACAGAGAGGGAGCTGAGATTCAGAGCTCAGCTGACTTTCAGATNGATTGTTCAAGATGGAGACCTTTACAGTTTGTTGATTGCCGAGGCTTTTCCTGAAGACTCTGGTACATACTCAGTTAGTGCCACTAACAGCAGCGGACGTGCCACTTCAACTGCAGAACTACTGGTTCAAGGTAAATTCTTACAAATAACTGTGGATTGTATCTTGAAGCTGTGGAAATCTTAATGGTTTGTATGTAATGTGAATTCCAAATATGAAAGGAAATATTAAACGGGTTATGCTTTAGAGAGTCACAGACATGTTTTCCTTGATTTATAACCTCTACTAATTATAAAAATCTCTATGACTTTAATATTGTTCTTTACATCAGACTGCATACCAAACTCTGCAGTGCTAACTAAAGTTACCATCTATTGTGCAGGTGAAGAGGAAGCTGTGCCTGCTAAGAAAATTAAGACAGTCATTTCAAGTTCTCAGATTTCACAGACCCGCCAAACCAGAATGGAAAAGGTAATCAATATTTCTTAATCAAAGCCAAGTTTACTGTGAACACTCTGTGCTGCTCTGTTAATATCTGGCTTTTGTTCGATCCACAGAGAATGGAAACTCGCTTTGAGGCCGCATCCATGCAGATGCAAGTGGAAGGAGATATTCTGGCTCAACAGATGGCCCTCAAGACTCCACCACGTGTGCCACCCAAACCAACCTCCAGGTCCCCTCCATCCCTTGTGACTAAAGTTTCAGCTACTCGTCAGCAGTCACCTTCTCCTGTGAGGCATGTGAAGGCACCCACACCAACTCCTGTCAGGTAACGACTTCTTGTATTTTCTACATCACTTCATTTTATTTTAATGCGGCATGGTGGCGTAGCGGGTAGTAATGCCACCTTACAGCTCCAGTATCCTCAACTTGGGTTTCTTTTGGTATTGAGTTTCACAAGTTCTCCCAGTGCCTATGTGGGTTTCCTCTGGGTTCTCAGTTTTTCTCTGAAAAACATGCCGATAGGTGGGTTAGCTATCCTTAATTGCCCCTAGGTGTGAATCTGTGTGTGTGAATGGTTGCTCTATGATGGACTAGTGTCCCATCCAGGGTGTACTGCCACCTTATTCCCAGTGTTCCCAGGGCCCCTGACTGCAACTCTTGTATTGTAAAAGAATGACTGTTCTATGATTGGACTTTTTGTTTTAGCTTTCATCAATTGCATTTGGGTTTAGTATTTTGGTGCTCAGTGAAGACCTTGGTTAGTTAGATCAGGGGAGTTAGATTAGGTGTGGAACTGAATTCTGTAGGGCAGTAGATCCCCAGGAACAGGCCTGGTTATTCTCCATTAGCAGACCCTGAAATAGACTCCATTCCATTTAATTGTGGGCTCCGGTGATTTGTGTGTTATATCTTTTATGTATTTACCTATACTCTTCAGACTTCAAAAAATGCTCCATAAATTAAACATAATTAATCAAGCATACTGATATATCTTTGAATGGTACAGTATCTTAGGACTAGTTTTCCTTAATTAATGTCTAGAAAATTTGTCCTAAGGTATTGTTCCATTCAAAGGTATTTCAGTATGATTGGGGAACAGTATAAGTAAATTAATGAAACACATTAAATGTGTATATATGAAATATGTATGATGTGTTTAGTGATTCTGATGCTAATTTCTTGGTTGGTGCTGTATTTCTGCTATTCCTGCGTGCTGTACAGAGGCTACAGAGGTCACAGAGGACATTGCTACACCAGTTACAGTGGCAGTAATAGTTAATAGGATAGGAGAAAATTTTTCAACAATCTCAAATATAAGGGATAACAGTCAGGTTTTGTTATTCGTACCTAAAAACAAAAGAGTCAATACAAAAGAGACTCACAATTCAAGAATTCAATGCAGATATACGATACAGTTATGTACCGCACTGAAGGCCGTATTAGCATAAAAGTTGGAGCACTGGAGCCTTATCTCTTTGAGCAGAGCATACGGACGAGGCGGTGTGAAATCTAGACAGTGCTGCTGCATTCTCAAGTAGAAATGAAGCAAGAAATGAAGCAAGAGCTAATTCCCACTGGCATTACTCTCAGCAGGCAGACAAATGGCATTGTGAATAATTTAGAAACCATTAACCAAAGTGAAAATAGACTGACGTCAATGAAAGAAGTTTAAATGAAAAAAAAAAAATTAGAATAATAAAAATTCCAATACAAAGTAAATATTGAACATCACTGAAGATCACATGTTAATTACAAATATTAATATGCAAATCATTCACGGTGAGTTTTTTCTTTAGGTTTTCTTTAGGAGGATACAAATAAACAGGAAGTTTTAGTCTAATTTCTCAAAAATTCTTCTTCCTTTTATTTTTTTTCCAGAACTGTATCCCCCTCCACAAGACTGTCCGTATCACCCATCAGACCTGTCAAGTCCCCAGTGATGACTCGCAAACAGGTCACACTGGGCACAGAGGTTCTACCTCCATGGAAACAGGCGGGCTATGTGTCTGAGTCCAGCTATGTAGCCAGCATGGCAGCTAGAGCTGCACAGGTTCAAACC
This sequence comes from Pangasius macronema, assembly GCA_037577455.1. Taxonomy (NCBI): domain Eukaryota; kingdom Metazoa; phylum Chordata; class Actinopteri; order Siluriformes; family Pangasiidae; genus Pangasius; species Pangasius macronema. The sequence goes on from CM074949.1 coordinate 24,433,179, forward strand.
ACTACTCAGGTCCGCATGGAGCAGCGCTGGGAAGGATCCATCGCCATGCAGCAACAAGTCAGCGGTGTCGCTGTCAAAGAGGTGAGCAAAATACTCAATCTTACTTTCTTGGAGTTTGAGCTGAATTGATTTGCATGCATTTAAAGGAGAGGAGTTTGTCCTGCCACATGATGTTCACTATAAAATCTCCGTATTGACCAGGTATAAAATGTTAACAGGATGAAACGTGCCTTTGTCTTTAGTACTTGAAATGATGCATTAATATGTGTCTACCTGCAATGCTGAAAAAAAAGCACATATTTTGTTTTGCATCTTAATTTTACCTGCATGTGTGAAAGGAACAGCAAAGCATGGATGACAAATCTGTTGCTGTTGCCACTGTGGTGGCAGCAGTGGACCAGGCTCGTAGTCGCAAGCCTTTTGCTGGCTCAGCAGAGCCTCATGGTGTAGACAGCACCACTGCTACTGTTCTTCCTGCACCTCCGACTGAGCAGGTAGTTTGGTCATTCAGTGACGTGGTCACCCATCCAACCCTTTAATTCACCTCCATCTTGGTGCCTCCATTGACTTCCATAAACTCAAATTTCATCTCGTCTTTCCAAGCTGTTATGTACATTCTCTTTCATCACCCTTTTCACATTCATTGTTTTCTTGTCCCACCACTGAGAAATACATTTTTTGACTATTTTTTTACTGGTTTTACTATTTTTCTGACATCTCCGGAATCACAAAAACCTGAGACGACTAATTTTAAGATCTCTCCTCCACTATGAAGTTAGAAAATATTTAAGATGTGTAACAAATATCCGCACTTGATACTAACTTCAAAGCATCATTCACATCATCGATGATGAAACTAAGACAATTATTATTTTCCTTGTTGGCAAAACAGATCAAGCACATTTCTTCCATGACACTTCTTGAGCAGTCTAGTGAGAGAGAGGCCATTGGTTCTCTCCCAGAACTCACAACAACTATGGAAACAACCTCTAGCCATTACACATTTGCCTCTCAGGAGCAGGTACCTCAATTCAAGTCATCGTCCTTGTGTTCTGAGCACATTCACTTGGTTGTACTGAGAGCACTTTGTATGAAAAGTTGAAGTCCACCATTTCAACTAACATTACATGGAACGGTTGCTTCACCTATTGAAATACAGCATCTACAGTATACTTGTATTTTAATGAGAGTAAACTCACTGCAAACAATATCATCAAAAAAAGCGCTAGAAAATCCAGAAGTTGTATTAAGGGCCATATTCATAATTGAGTTATGTGCAAGTGGTGAGGAGTTGATACCAAAATTGTTCAGATCTGTGTACAGACTTCAGACATAACAACAGATTTAAATGCTATTCAGACAGCTGCATGTGGGGTGGAGTTTGCCTAAAACCGATCTGTCTCAGTTACATGCAGTTCTGACCTTGGATTTAAGCCCAGTCTTTTGCACGATTATTGGCTCAAGCAAAGAACAGTATTAATACAGCACCAGTGTCTGATGTAACTACAATATTTCACACTCGTATTTATAATTTGGGCTGTAAATACACTCAGAATATCTATGGAAAGCCATTCAAAGCCAAAATTAAATACATAAATATGACACTGTTAATTAATTAATTGTATTGTTCCTTTAAAAGACATGAAAAGTCCATAATTGTGAATTAGTGTCTCGTGGTTACTTTACGGAGTGAGCACAATATTTAAAAAGTATTATGGGATGTACTGGATCCAGTGTTGTTTTATAAGCTGGAAAATAATATGACTAGAATCTATATTGTTAAATTTAAATTAAACCAAATTTGAAGTGATTAATGTGATTATTGAAACTAGGACTATTCTTGCAGCAACCTTTTCTTTCATTCATATAGCATTGTAGTGTTTTTTAAATTTTTTAATTTTTGAATTGTCTCTTGCTTTTATGTTACATCATATTACATCTACATTGCATATTACATATATGCACAAATTTCCATGCATAAACATTGAAGTAACTTTTGAGCTTCATTTGCCAACTCTGAGTATGACCCTAAGTTTATAGGATGCATATTACCATATGCTTTCATTATTTATTACTCTCTGTGATTCATTATTGTGCACCCAACTTACTAACATCACAGTACAGCGAACTTATGACTCTTGACAAACAAGAAAAACCACTGTGTGTGCTATTGAAATGCTGTCATTTGAATTTACCCACAGTGTGTGGATTTGAGGGCGTCTTTGACAAAAAACATAGTTTCAGTCTATGTGTTAGATTACAAATGATACTTATTATCGCCAGGGTGATGAGAAAAAGGCTGGAGCTGTGGCCACAGTGCTTGCTGCAGTGGATCAAGCACGTGTACGAAAACCTGTGCATGTTGAGAGTGCTTTGGCTGAAGAGGAAATGGACATAAAACAGCAGGCATTGCTAAGCGCTAAGCAACAGGCTGCAAGTAAAGTGGAGGTGTTGCAAATTCCCAGTGATATACCAAGCACTTCCACTGAGCAGATGGTTCATGTCAGCCAGGTTAGAAGTTTTCTGTGACAGGTTACTTTTGTTCAGTGGAAGGTGGTGGTGTGTTTCCAGTTCATCAATCTGATTTCTATTGATTTACATTAGATCCAAAGAACTACTGAGGTTAAGGCCCAGGTGGATACTGGCCTTGCCCCATCCCCACTTCCTCATTTCACAGTTTCAAAAGTTACTGTTCCTAAACCTGATCATAGCTATGAGGTAAGCAAAAGTAATATCAGGCAAGCAGCGAAAAACCTTATAGACAAATCATAAACATTTATTCTTAAGATATTCAATCAGACACCAGGCAAATTGATATATAAAAATGATTTTCAGTCATATCTATGTGATAAAACCTCAATTTATCCTGCTTGCCTGACATGCAAACTTTAAGAACGTACTGCTGATGACAATAATCAAAAGCGAAACTTGTTAATGTATTAGCCCTAACTCTGACATTGTACAAGCTAATACTAAGCCATATACTCGTTCATTCTAAATATAAAAAGTAATCCATCATCCCGAAATAACCTCAGATACAATGTTTGAATCATAAGAATTAACCACATCATTATAATTTGGAGTTATGCTTCTTTCTGTTTCTTTCTAACTTCTGTTAAAATTTGTTCCCCATAATCCATTCCATCCCATAATCCCTAAGGAATCACCCCTTTTATACATGATTCCCATTTGAAGTGGCTAAACAAAGAAACAGTAACCCATGTTGTTTTGAATTATGCCATTTTGATTCATGCTGCTCTCCTTGGGTTGGTCAGGTCTCAATAGCTGGCTCTGCTATTGCCACGCTACAGAAAGAATTGTCTTCCACTCATACTGCTCAAAAGATCATCAAGCCTGTCAAGCCTCCAACTTATAAGATTGTGGAGACAAGAGTGACTCCAGAACCCACCCCTCCTCCATTTAGAGATGCCACTGAGAAATATCAGTCGCTTTTCGACACAGAGTTACAGAGACAGATAGGTGCTTCATATACGGGGGAATGGGAAACACAGGTTTGTAATTTGGGTTGATGCTTGCCAGATGAGCTAATGTTTGTCATTAATCTCACAAGTAGTTTATCACAGTTGTTTTGGTCATATATCACTTGTGTGGTCACATGTTAGTTCAGAGTTCACCTCTTTAACTGTGTTCACCTCTTTAACTGCGAGTAGATTACTCTACTTGCTTCCACCTGCCTCATCTTCCTGCCTCATCTACCTGCCTCTTCTAATCACAGTCCTGTCAGAATATTTTATGCATCTTTCCTTCCCTCCACCATTTTTTTTTTTACCTTTTAACCCATTGCCCAACTGCTAACTCAGGTGCTAAGGCATGATCTTGTTGGCAAAAGTATTCAAAATCATGTTTTATATCACCCAGGTTCTTGAAACAGCTGCAGTTCCCTCAGCTGCCAAGGAGCCGAGTATTCCTCCAACTGTTGTTGCTGTAAGTACTTATAAATGCATTATGCACTTGCTTGATTGGGTTTTGGTTAATGCAGCGTTAGACCAGTAGAATACATGCTTAAAAAATACAATAATACAAAAATACAATAAAAACATATTCTAGCACTAGGGGTTGCAGACTATTAATTTTGGTAGTCGACTGGTAAGTAAAACAAATTGTTGACTAGTCTTCTCCAAAGTTAAAGCGAAATCTGATTCAGGGCATTACTGTTTGTAGGCTATTTTATTAGTGTGGATAAATGCTGATAAACAGCAAATAAGGCATCAAACTTCAATTAACAGCCATATACTGGATATAAATTACATATCCATCTTTAATATTTTTAGGCTACACACTGTTAACAAAAAATGAAGGTCAGTTCAAGAAATGTTTAAAATAATAAATGTGTGTATTATATTACAATATTTAATGACATACAAATTCTTAAAAGGAACTTGTGTGGTGGATCAGCTGAAATTGTTGCTTCTGGAAGAGTGTGCAGCATGGAAGCTCATGTGTGTCAGCAGAGCCATCCTTATAACTCAGTGACTGGTGCGCTTATGTTTTTGCAGTATCTGGGAAGGTTTTTCAGGCTGATAATGAATCAGGAGTTGATCCTCCAATGTGGAATCCATATCTGGCTTCAGTAATACCCGAAAACTAATCTGGATTGGTCTCTGTCAGCTGGCATGTGCCACTGATCTGACTTTCTTTAGCAAAACGCAATGGATTTTATTTATATTTTATTTATCTTTGAAGAACAACAAAAATAACTCTGGGAGTGGGTGTAATTAGTGAGTATTCCTTTGGGAGGGGCCAAGCACCCTATACTCACCACTTTCCCAGTGTAGTCTTAGACAAAGTGCAGTAGAATTGGTAGAAGTTTACTATTACTTTAAAGCAATCTACTTCTTTAGTCCTTCATAGAGTCTGAACTATTACTATTTGCCTGCATTTCTTTTCCAGTTACCTCACTACTTTTTTTTCCGACTGTCTTGACTAGTTGACAGCTTCCCACAGTGGACTAGTGTATATATTTGTCTATGCAACTCCTATCAAGCACAAGTATGCAATAAATTGCACAGAAACAAAAACAGGAGAACCACATTTTAATAAGCATTTCATTATTGAACAGTATTTATTTAATTTTGATTCCATCTTTCCTCCTGGAGGAAAAATAACAAGTATATCTATTGGCAGCATATGCATATTGGTGTATATTAGTTTCAATCTTTAGGAGATGCGGTTAAGCAGATTTTCTTTTTGTTCTTTTATTCAGGGCTTGAAAAACCTGACTGTTACTGAGGGAGAGTCTGTGACCCTGGAGTGCCAGATCTCAGGCCACCCCACACCAGGCATTATGTGGTTCAGAGAGGACTACAGGATTGAGAGCTCCATTGACTTCCAGATCACATATGAGCAAGGATATGCCCGTTTAGTGATCCGTGAGGCTTTTGCTGAGGATAGTGGACGTTTCACTTGTACAGCTACAAACGAGGCTGGAACTATCAGCACCTCCTGCTACCTGCTTGTTAAAGGTTTCCTTCATTATCTTTTAAAATGTAGCTTATGGAATTTTTGGTATTTTCTTCAGTACTGTAATCTAGTTAAATTAAATATCATTCTTTTAGATCAAAATAAACATCTCACTACAATTTTCAATTTCAGTGTCCGAGGAGATTGAGACCCGAGCAGAGATTACAATGGAGAAACAGTAAGTAACAAAATGCTGTTACGTTTCATATAATGATTAACATAAACACTTCATGAAAATTTAAAGCCAATAATGCCAATTATTTTAGGGCTGTTATTGAGACTAAAGAAGTGGCTACGTCCGAAGTCAGAGCTGTCGCTGTGACTGTGGAAGCTGGAGCAGCTGCAGCTCCATTCTTTGTGAGGAAGCCAGTTTCACAGAAACTTGTGGAAGGTGGCAGTGTTGTGTTTGTTTGCCAGATTGGAGGCAGCCCCAGACCTCACATCTGCTGGAAGAAGAATGGTGTCCCTCTCACATCAGGATACAGGTATTTGCACAAGTAATAACAGTTAAAACAATCAGCTTATATAGAGTAGAAATGCAAATTTATAAATATCTTCCTAATCTTTAGATATCGTGTAAGTTACAATAAGGACACAGGAGAATGCAAATTGGAAATCTCCATGACATTTGCTGATGATGCTGGAGAGTACACTGTCACTGCCAAGAACCAGCATGGAGAGGTATCTACCTCCACAAGACTTCTTGAGGAAGGTCAGTAATTGACAGAAATTAATGATTTTAGAAATAACACAATGGGGAATAAAAAGAAATGGGTGGTGTGATGCATTGATTATTTTACAGTAACAGCACATCCCACAGTCCTCTTATACCACAGCACTTTGCCAATGATTACAATATTTTTTATCTGTTTATGGATGTTTTGTGTTGTGGAATGTCTATGAGTTAATTCCTGTTATCACTTATGTTGTAGCAGCCATAAATAGTCACTCCCTTGCCAGGCTCTCTTTGTTTTCTCTTTCATGAAGTTAATAAAACACAAAAAATGCACCTTGTTACTGAGAAATCAAATGCAAAGCCCTCTATCCTGAAGATCTACCCATACTGGAAAACTTAAACCATGACCCTGAGACATAAACATCTGCTCACAGAACACATCACCATATCAACAATTTTTTTTTAAACATCTGTTTATGTGGACAATCTACCCTAAAAATCCATGTGTACGTTGTTGCTATGTAGAATGATACATTAACATACCTAAACCTTGCACCCTACAGTCATGCTATAGAGCCATGCTTCTATAGAACTTTCTGACCAATCAGAATTAAGCATTCACCAGCGCTATAGTATAAATCATTAATAAATATGTGTTAATATTGTAACCACAGAAACCCTTTGAAACAGATGAATAAATTCTTACATTAATGTGTCATTTTATAGAGGAATATGAAGCTTATATGAAAACACTGGAAGTGACATACAAAACAGAAGTGACCACTACAGTGGTTCAGGAGCCCAAGGTGGCAGACTTGCCCCCTGTGGTCGTAAGTGAATATGACTTGCAGAGAAGGATGGCTCAACAAGCACAGATGATGACATTCATATCAGAGAGGGTAAAGATGCTTTAAACATAATAATAATTCATGGATTCTTATAACAGCACCAGCAAAAACTAATTAGTCTGTTTTATTATCAGGAATTCCAAATCTCTGCTATTGAGCAGAGAATCATTCAAGAGATTGAGATAAGGATCCTAAAGATTACATATCGTGAACTGGTGATTGAGGATGGAGAGGAAATGCTGTTGAGTGCGGCTGAGCATGAGGCAGTAGGATCCTCCTTCAGCACACTTGTCAAAAGCTACGGAATCATGGAGGGAATGGGTGTGACATTCCACTGCAAAATGGAAGGAAATCCCTTGCCAAAGGTACAAACTAAGAGATTCTGGCTTGCTTACATTCTTTGTCAGCCATAATAGTTTTGTGTGTGTGAGAGATCACTTTAAAGACTGTATATTTTAAACAATGACATCCACAATCCCCTCTAATAGATTGCATGGTACAAAGATGGCAAGCGCATCAAGCATGGAGGCCGTTATCAGATGGAGGTTCTTCAGGATGGTAGAGCCACTCTGCGTCTTCCTGTGGTGCTGCCAGAAGATGAGGGAGTCTACACAGCATTAGCTAGTAACATGAAGGGTAATGCTGTCAGCTCCGGAAAACTCTATGTGGAGTCCACAGCTGCTGCTCAGCCTTTTTATCCTCAGACAGAAGCAATGAAGAGAGTACAGTAAGTTTTTCTTCTTGTAACCTGGGAACTGATGGCATGTTATACCATACAGCTGTTGACTGCATATCACAGGTTTATATTAATGTGCTCATTATAATACATTACTGTTTCTATAGTAACATCAATTTCTCTAGGACTTGTATGGCAGACGGCCCACATAGTCTAATCCTAATAATTAACAGATTAAAGTTGTTGTTTTGAGAGAAAGAAAGAAACATGTTTAAACATTGATATGGTCAGGTTTTCCATAAGGAAAAAAAGGAATGTTTATTCAACATTCATGGAAGGAGTCTCAGATATCAGTAGCTGCACTAACAAGTGATAACAAAAACTAACTTATTTTTTGGACATTCTAAATCATTAAATGTATCTATAAATAGATAAAATGTATAATAAAAGAAGAGTAAAATCACTGGGACTCTTATAGGAAAAATATACTGTATTTCGACTTTGTTGTAACAGCAACTCACACTACCCATTTGTTGATTGTAGTGTGTTCTATTCCTTACTTATAATGGCTGACACATGGTGAATTTAAATTAAATAAGTAATATAATATGCATTTGTCTGACACTTTTTCATTCATATTTCAGGTCTGAATCCCCCATGTCTGCACGCTCCATTAGCCTCTCCCCTGGACGTTCCCCTGCACGTTCTGTTAGCCGTTCTCCTGCTCGCAGACTGGATGAGACAGATGAGACCCAGCTGGAAAGGCTTTACAAACCTGTGTTTGTCATGAAACCATCATCCTTCAGGTGCGCCGAAGGACAGACTGCAAGATTTGATTTGAAAGTTGTTGGAAGGCCCATGCCCGACACTTTCTGGTTCCATAACGGTAAGTGAAGTGACATATTGTATGTGGTTTTCCTGAAAATTGAGTCAGCCATTCAGGGGATGCTACTCTGACTCTGGTCACTTTTTTATGCTGTTCTTGGGTTTTTTAATCAACATTTTATACTATACAACATATACTGTACTTAGATGGAGATAAATATTTGGCATTTTTAAGCTTAATCACATTTTTATTTTAATCTTAATGTCATCATTTGGATAGTTGATTTTTTTAACCAACAGTGTTTGAGAGTTACCTTATGTACGTTAATGACTGTCAGTCACGCCCCCACCAACCTGTCTTTTTTTTCTCCTGTGAAGTTAATAAGACAAATATGCACCTTGTCATGTTACCTAGAAACTAAACCCTCTATCCTGAAGACATTACCATGTTGGAAAGCCACCTTGGGAAATTCAAATACATATTTTAAAATTCCTCATTATGAGGAGCAGGGACAAAATAAAAACAAATACAATAATATGGACTTTTTATGCTTCATTAATGTCTTTAATAAAGGGCAACAAGTGGTGAATGACTAC
>CM074949.1:24442381-24509642 GCA_037577455.1 Pangasius macronema
GGAGGGGTGGAGAACAAACATATTTGTCAAATAATAAATCCTCGCTTGCACAAGTGTCAGTTTAAAGCAACTTTAGTGAAATCCATTAGAGAAATCCTGACTCACTGAAGCATCACTTTAAAGTGACTTTCACTTATTGATGACGTTTCCCAGCTGTATTAACTGTTTAACAGATCTGCCTATACCGATGTACTGAAGGATATATGATTTAGGAATTAAGGGGGACATCTATTAGGGTTTGAGAAGCACCCATCTTGTATGTTTCAATGTTCAGCTTAATTTCACATTCCTTAATGGTTATTCTCTTTTATCAATTTCAGCAATTGGTATTGTAACACCTCTAAAGGATGTTAGCACAATCGAGGGCACAAAGGCTGTGCTAGAAGCCAAAATTTCAGCTGCTGATGTGAGCTCAGTGAAATGGTACCATAATGACAAGCTACTGACTGCTAGTGACAGAATCCAGGTCGTGGCTAAGGGCTCCAAACAGCGACTAGTACTGAACAGGGCATATGCTTCTGATGAAGGACAATATAAACTGGTTGTTGGCAAAGTTGATTCATCATGCAAGCTAACTGTTGAGAGTAAGTATTATTGTTGTTGTTGTTTTTAATATATGAGGTATATGCTCATGAATAACCTAGTACAGAGCAATGCTTTATAAGCTCCAGTGCTTATAAAAAGTATTCAGAAATAGACAACCTAGAAGATGATTGAACTGATAAAAGTATCGAACTAGTGTTGTGGATTTAACTCTGCTTTTTTCTCCTTTCAGAGATCAGCATCGTAAAGCACATGGAGGACCGTGTGTGCACTGAGACCCAGAATGTAACATTTGAGGTTGAGCTGTCTCACCCTGGTATTGATGCTCTCTGGACTTTTAAGGGTCAACCTCTGAAGGCTGGTCCTAAGTACAAAATTGTTTCTAAGGGCACAAACTATAGTCTCACTATTCTCAATGCCATGAAAGATGAGGAGGGCCCTTACGTGTTTGCAGCTGGTGAAAAGACTTCAAGCGCCAAACTTACAGTAGCAGGTGTAATATTGTTAAATTCAGTTAAATCTGACTAACATCTGTTTACTCAGAAACTCAGAAATTAGAGGTTTGCACAGTCAATGAAGTAATGCTTTTTTCCTGTCCACTAGGTGGCGCCATAAACAAACCGCTGCAGGATGTAACTGTAGCAGAGTCTCAGACAGCTGTGTTAGAGTGTGAAGTTGCCAGTGCATCTGCTGAGGGAAAGTGGCTTAAGGATGGACATCCTGTTGACTTCAGTGATAACGTCAGGAGTGAACAAATCGGTGGTGTAAGGCGCCTTGTCATTGTCGTCTCAAGACCGCAGGATATTGGAGAGTACACATACCAGGTGGCAAACTCTAAGACCTCAGCTAACCTGAGAGTTGAAGGTACATTAATTTTAATTTAAGGACCAACTTATAACATGAGCATATATTAAATACATCAATATACTAATTACATTCCTACATTGTAACAGCTGTAAAGGTCAAGAAGACACTAAAGAACCTAACTGTCATTGAGACGCAAGAGGCCGTGTTCAGTATTGAACTCACTCATTTAGACGTGAAAGGGTCCCAGTGGATCAAGAACGGAGTCGAAATTCTTCCGAGTGATAAATATGAAATCACAGTAGATGGCATGGTTCACACCCTGAAGATTAAAAATTGTAACACACAGGATGAATCTGTTTATGGATTCAAACTCGGAAAACTCACTGCTAATGCAAGACTCAACGTTGAGAGTAAGTTATAAAACAAATTTTACTTCATAATGTTTACTATGGATAAGAACCTGTTTTTTTGATCACTGATTAATTATTTTTCAGCAATTAAAATTGTGAAGAAGCCAAAAGATGTGACTTCTCTGCTAAATTCTACTGCTTCATTTGAGTTAAGCGTATCCCATGATAATGTCCCTATTAAATGGATGTTCAAGAACCAAGAGCTTCAGCCAAGTGCAAATATCCAAATCCTTTCAGAGAGGAAAGCTCACAAGCTGGTCATTTCCAATGTTGAGGAAAACATGGAAGGAGAATACACAGCTATAGTGGGACATATGCAGTGCAGTGCATTTTTACATGTTGAGTGTAAGTATGCTAGCTGCAAGAGTTTTTAATGCATTTAGCCTAAGTGCATGACTAATTTGTGTTTTTTTTTTTTTTTCAGCTTTGAGGGTCACAAAGCCCATGAAGAATGTTGAGATTCCAGAGACCCAGGTGGCCACATTTGAATGTGAAGTTTCGCATTTTAATGTCCCGTCCACATGGCTGAAAAATGGAGTTGAGATTGAAATGAGTGAAAAGTTCAGAATAGTGGTGCAGGGCAAGCTCCACCAACTGAAGATCATGAACACCAGCAGAGATGATACTGCAGAATACACATTTGTCTGTGGAAACGACAGAGTCTCAGCTACCCTGACTGTCACCCGTAAGTTTTCTCACAGCTCCAAACATTTTTTCCTCTTCACATCTTAATACTAAATATTAATTGAGAGCATGGCACAATGGTGTAGCAGTCTTCAGTTCAATCCTGAGCTCAGGTTGCTGTCTGTGTGGAGTTTTACCTTCAGGTTTTCAGGTTTCCTCCTACAGCCTAAAAAATGATAGGTGGATTGGCTACTTTAAATTGCCCCAGGGTATGATTGTCCTGCTATGGACTGGGGATACTGCCCCTGACCAGGATAACATGGGAAGGTGAATGAATGAATGAATGAATGAATGAATGAATGAATGAAAGCTTCATAAATCATATCATATTGAAATTAATTATAAAATTAGAAATTAGACAAATCTCATTGCAAACAGGTTCCAGGAAAAATCAAGAGAGAATCAAGAACACAAAAGAACCCACAGAATAGAAGAACAGAAGTACAATAAAAGTTATGATTTCTGTTCTTGTTTCCTCTTAAAGCTTTACTCATAACCTCCATGCTCAAAGACCTCAACGCTCAAGAGAAGGACACCATTACATTTGAAGTGACTGTAAATTATGAGGGCATCACCTACAAATGGCTGAAGAATGGTGTAGAGATTAGATCCACTGACAGATGCCAGACTCGTTCGAGACAGTTTAGTCACTCTCTCACCATCCGCAATGTGCACTTTGGGGATAGTGCAGAGTACAAGTTTGTGGCAGGATCTGCTGAGACATCAGCAAAGCTGTTTGTTGAGGGTAAGTTCTTACTTAATCTTTACAGTGATTTTTATGCAAGTCTAGACTGTAGGCACCTAACTTGGTAATCTTTTTCTGTTCTCTAGCTCGTGTCATTGAGTTTACAAAACACATCAAAGACATCAAGGTGACTGAGAAGAAAAAAGCTATCTTTGAATGTGAGCTCTCTGAACCCAATGTTCAAGTCACATGGATGAAAAATGGGCAGGAACTTGAGATATCCGAAAGGTGCTGTTGTAATTGCTTTTACTAAGCAGAGTTTCAAGTAATTTGATATTACTGTTTATTTTATTGAGTCTATTGTTCTGATTACGTTTTGTATTAAACCCTACAGGTTCAAGGTTTCCACAGACAAATACATTCAGCGCTTAATGATACAGACTGTTCGCATGTCTGATGCTGGTGAATACTCAGTGGTTGCTGGGTCAAGCATGTCCAAGGCTCAACTCACAGTAGAGGGCAAAGATGTCCGCATTACTGAACCTGTTGAGAAAGAAATAACGGTAATTATTCATGGACAAATACTGATATTTTGTGGAAGGATTTGTGACATTGCCAGATTACATGGTCACTGTCATAACTATTAGCTCACTATAAACTTCTTGTTTTCAGGTGCTTGAGAAGCAGAGAGCTACACTTGAATTTGAAGTCAATGAGGATGACATTGAAGGACGCTGGCTCAGAAATGGTGTTGAAATTCAATTCACTCTTGATAAGCGATATAACTATGTGACCATTAGGAAAATTCATCGCTTGACAATCACTGAAACCTGGAGGAGTGATGCGGGAGAATACACTTTCGTTGCTGGGAAGAACAGGAGTGTGGTGACACTACATGTCAACAGTAAGTGTTGTTTCTGTGTTCTAATATTTCATTCCATGTCGATTATTTAATTAGTTAACTATATCTATCAAATACCCTACCCTGAAACAGCCAAACAAACAAACAAACAAACAAACAAATAATGATTAACATATATTGATAGGGACAGGGGAAACCATTTTTATAATTGTAGTTTTCCATCTCTAGATTAAGGGAAAATTAATTACAAATTAAAGAACTACTCCATTCATCCTGCAACCCAATGGTATGTGCTATCTTTTATGAAGTTTAGCATTTGATTTACAGTGGCTGGGCAATTAAATGAAAGCATTTGTTGATTTTGTATTCACCCCACTGGGTCAGTACTTCATAGAACTACCGCTGAATGTCTTCTGGGATATGTATCTACAGGTTGAGGTCTGAGGACTGATTAGGCCATTCTGACACCTTCAGGATCTTGGTTTTGAACCACTCCAGTTTAGCTTTGGACGTATGCTTAGGGTTGATTTCTGTTGGAAGGTTAATCTCTGCCCAAGAATTTTATATGACTTTTTTTTTTTATAATGGTTTTCTTCTCGCTGCTCTTGCATAAATTCTAGCTTTGTGGCATGTCCAGGTTATGTTTGTCCTGTGGACAGCTTCTCTCATCTGAACTGTGGATCTCTCCAGCTCCTTTTTCAAAACCTTTCCAGAACTTTGACCCAGATTTGTTTTGATAGCTCCTTGTTCTTCATGATTCTGTTAGTTTAGGTATGCCATTTGGCAAACTCTGGGGCCTTCCTGGAACAGGTGTATTAATATTGAGAGTATGTGACAGTATAATTCCATACAGGCGGCCCCCTTTCAGCTAGTTATGTGACTTTTGATAGCAATTGGTTGCAACAGAACTGGTTTCACATCAATGGATGAGGATGAATATGTATGTAAACTTTTAATTTTTTTTGTAAATAATTTTGCAAACTATGTTGATTTTTACACCCACTTCAATATTTTCAATATTCAGTATTTTCAGTATTTTGGGTTATTTTGTGTGGATTCATGACATATAATTCCAATTAAGTCAATAGGTAGAGAATTTAAAGTACTTTTTCTGTTGCATTTGAGTTAAATCTGAAACACAACTAATTTTTTGACCTTGTTTAAATAAACCTCTGCACATATGACTGTAGGGTTGCAGGAAGTGTACAAACTCAGAGCATCCACCATATATATATATATATATATATATATATATATATATATATATATATAATGGACAATGTGGTTATATTTTACACTGTGTGAGTTTGCTCCTTCTCATTAAACTTTATTCTCTTGTTCTCAGTTCCTGAGCCTCCTCAGATCATCAGGCATATGGAGCCATTGTCTGTTGAGGCTGGCAAACCTGCACGCTTCTCTGTGGAAGTGACAGGCATCCCTCAGCCCCAGGTCTCCTGGTATAAGAACTCTCAGGCATTATCTCCTGGATTCAAGTGCAAGTTCCTGAGAGAGGCAAATGAACACACACTGCTGCTCATTGAAGTCTTCCCAGAAGATGCAGCTTTGTACACCTGTGAGGCGAGAAATGACTATGGGCAGGCCACCAGCTCTGCTTCGCTGAATGTTGAAGGTAAATATTGAAATAAGTTTGATTAAGATGTGCACCAAATGAATACCAAATTAGTTTGGAAAATTCTTTATTTAAAAAAAAGTGTTTTTTTTTTCTATTATTAATATTAATGTATTTTCACGTTCTCACATAGTTCCAGAGGTTGTTTCACCTGACACTGGTGCACCTTTATCCCCACCTGTTATCATATCCCCAATACAACACACCTCTGCCACTGAAGGAGGATCTGCCAGATTTCAGTGCCGGGTGTCTGGAGAAGGTAAGCATGCCAACAGACTATCATGCATGAAGTACACACAAAAGATGATGTCAGTAAAGCAATTGTTGGATTTTTTTCTGTTTGCTCTCTCTTTAGATCTGACGATTACCTGGTTCTGCAAAGACCAAGAGATCAAACAGTCAAACTTCTTCAGAATGTCTCAATTTGACGACAACTGTCAGCTGGAGATCGCCAGAGTTTATTCCGAGGATGAGGGAGAGTACACCTGTGTTGCTCGCAATTCTGCTGGAATGGTTTCTTGCTCCGCAGTACTTAAACTGGAAGGTGAGTTTAACATTCTTCTTAATAGCATGTTTATTTGATTGCAATCATTCATCTGCTACTGAATGTGATGGGAATTGTAAGTAACAACTTTTTGCACTTGCAAATGTTTTTGGTGCATTGGTTTACGTTATTAAGTTATGATCATTTAGCTATAACACACATATTGGACCTGTACTGGACACATTTCTCAAGAACATTTTTAATTTCATAAAATGTATGGTATGTATAATGGCTGAAGACAAATCAATGCCTCCTCACAGGGAAAACACAAATTATTGACATAACATCTCAGGACTCTCAGTGGCATGCCTTGTCCAGTCTCTCTACAAGCATTAAGAGTGTAAAGAAGGAGCCAGATGGTCAGAAGCCCACTTTTATTCAACCTCTTGTAAGCTGCACTGTGCCTCATGGGGAAGTGGCCAGATTTTATGCTTGTGTCTCTGGCATACCAAAACCAGATATAAGTTGGTTTCATGGCCAGGAACCTGTAAAGTCAAACAAAAACATTGTCTTTCATTTTGATGAAATGACAAGCACTGCCACATTAATCATAGTTGATGCTTTCTCTGAGCATGCTGGACAGTACACTTGCAAAGCAACCAATTCTGCTGGAGAAGCTGTTTGTACAGCAACCCTTACAGTACCCACAGAAGGTAATACACATAAGATTAGATTGTTATCTTCAAATAACGCACCATGATTAACTGTACGTGCACATTTTTCCTCAACTGAAGCCTGTCACTGATTGTCCACAGTAAGACTTTTCAGTCACTCTTACTAACTGCACAAAATTAAACATTTTTAATAGGGTAAAGCTTGTGGTTGTCATGAGTAAAGGCTACTTAGCAAATTGATGTTTGTAAGGTGTGATCCACTCTTCTTATTTGGTGTTGTTGCAAACTGTACTGTAGTTCCACCATTTAGCATTTCTGTAGCATTACTGACTGCCTAACATATTCCTTTGTATTGCTCAGATGAAACCCTTAAGGATCATGATAATGAGAGTATATCCGTGTCTGACAAAGCTCTTACAAAAACAACCTGTCTTCAAACACAAAGGTTTGATGAATTAAAACCCACTCCACAAGAAGGGCCTGTGGATATCCAACAAGATCAGGTTCTGCCAGGTGATAGTTTGATTTTTGCTAAAACCATACCTGCAAGATCTTCAATGACATCAAAATCTATTATTAGCTATGTGGACATCCAGCAACTGCCCAGTCCATCTGAAAAGCCACATGAGAAAATGACTGATTCCTGTCAAATCAGTTTGCCAGATGCCACAGTACTTACTAAAGTCGGAGAAATGCTTTTAACAAGGACTCAATCACAAGATTCGGAAGAACATGAAGATCACAAGCTATCACGTAATTCCCTTCTTTCTGAAACCCCACCTGAGAAATCTTCTTTGATATTGTCAGAAGAAAAATGTGTGGAACGACCACCCGTTGGAAGGTCAAGTAAGAAGACTGCTACTAAAGTTCATGAAGTGTTCACAATGCCATCCACCCCTACTTGTAGTGAAGTTACAGACATGACTTTATCAAGAGACCAAGATTTATTTATAGACCCAAACCAAAACCTGTTACACAGTCCTCTTATCTATAAAAACCAGTGTGAGACATCTTCATTTTCAAAGTCTGATGTAAAAGGTGGTAATGTTATGAAATCATCAGATGCTTTTAGAAAGTCAAGTAAGAGCATTATTATTGGTAGTCATGAAGAAGTCCCTTTATCTGATCCAACTACAGTTACTAAGACATTGGATATATATTTAAATCAGTCACAGATATTACTTGACCAAGCACAAACAGAACAAGCTCCCAAATTTTCTACAAAGGTATCTACATCTGCTTCAGAAAGTACTGAGAAACCTAAGCCATGCACTGAAGAACCTGGCTTCAGCATATCCACAACCAATATAGAGACGATATCCTTATCAAAATGTACCAATGTCCCTGTGTTAACAGGAAGCATCAACCCTCAGTTGACAAAAGCTGAACTGGAAGCAGAGGGTGAAGACACTACAAAAAGTTCAAATAAATCTTTTATGAAATCATTCACCCTTAAAGGGAAGGGTGAGTTTTGTAACAAAAACTTAGATAATCTTTTTCCAAAAAAGACTAGTCCAAAAATTCCAAGCTTTGATGACAATAAACACACTTCACATGAAGATTTGCTGGAGGCTCAACAAGATCAAGAACTACCAAGTAACACTTTGCCATTTGAATTCACATCTGAGAGAGTGACAAAAGCAGTTGTAAGAGGTGTTGATATTCAGCAAAAATCAATCTCTTCCAGAAAGCCAAGTGAGAGAATTACTGACACTCTTCAAATAACTTTCCCTGACCATACTGAATATACTCAGGACAAAGACACACTTTTAACAAAAGACCAACCTCAAGGTCTGGAGGTCCACCAAGATCAAAATGTGCCAATTGATGTTTTAATCTATGAAACACCACTTGAGAAATCTTCCATTGTAAGAGGTGTTGACATTCAGAAACCATTAACTCTGTCTCACAGGTCAGGTAAGAACATTGCTATTGGCACTCATGAAGAAATCAGTTTACCAAATGTCACTGCTCTTACTCATGTCACAGGCATGCTTTCAGCCCAAGACCAAACACAATTGGTTGTGGAGGCTATTCAAGATCAGAGCCGGCCACATGATGTTCTTATTGCAGATGTAAAAGGCGACAAAGCTCAAAGCATTAAGATTGGTTCTCATGAAGAAGTCCCTTTATCTGGTCCCAGCACTACAAAATTTCCTGCAGTCTCTGCAGAGAGTATTGCAATTAAACCAGTTTTGGACAAAACTGCCATAAGCATCTCTATGGGCTCTAAAAAGCTGGTATCCACAAGCCCTGATGCCCTTGTACAGAGAGAAAATACCAAATTAGTTCAAATAGAAGCAGGGGATATGGACAGCACCAAAATCTTGTCAAAAACCTCTATTTTAAAGCCATATACTCTTGAAAAAAGTGGTGATTTTCGCAATGAAAGTTCAGATAATGTTGTCACAAAGACCAGTCTGCTATCTCAGGGCTTTAGTGACCCTAAACATATTTTACATGAATATCCACTGGAAGGCCAACATGATCAGGACCTGCCACGGAATGCTGCCATTTTTGAATTCTCACCTGAGAGAACTTCACTGGCTAGTGTTGAACTCCAGCAGCGATCGGTAGTTTCTGATAAGCCAAGTGTGAGACTTACTTGCTCTCCTGAAATCACATTACCTGACTCACCTTCTAACGTCACAGATTTACTCTTAGCAAGAGACCAACCCCAAGATTTGGAGACTCAGCAACATAAAAAGCCTCCAAGTGATCTGTTTATTTTTCAGTCATCACTTGAGAAATGGCCAACATCAGTTGTAGGAGGTGTTGACCTTAAGCTACCACTGACTATTTCTAGCCCATCAAGTGAAAATATTGCTATTGAGGCTCATGAAGACATTACTTTAGCAAATCCCACTGCTCTTACTCATATACCAGGTATACCTTCAACAAGAGAAGAAACACATTTGCTTACGGAGGGAGAACAAGATTTTCAGGGAACAAGTATTTCAGATGCAAGTGTTCCGGAACTATCAACATCTTTAGGAAAGTCAAATAAAAATATTATTTCTTCTCAGGAGGAATTCTCTTTATCAGATCCCAACAAGGTTACTACGAACAAAGATGTATTTTTATCAAGAAACTTAAACCAAAAACAAACACAGACTCTTGGCTTGAGCATCTCTACAAGCTCTAGAGACAGTGTATCTTTATTAGCAAGAAGTACTGATGTCCCTCTGCAAAGAGAAAATACCACATCTCCAGTGGAAGAAGCTCAAGGAAATGCAAAGGATGTGGGCTTTATTAAACCTTCTTTGAAACAAATCAGCCTTGAAAATGCAGATGTAGTTTCTGAGAGCTCAGAATTTACAAAAAAGCCCAGTCTGCAAACTCAAATGTTTGATTACCATAAACACACAGGGCATGACTATGCATTAAAGGATGAAAAAGATCAGCAACTGTCAAGTAATGTTCCTGTTCCTGAACTCACAGATGAGATACCTTCAGGTACACAGACAAAATCAGTTGCAGTGGATGTTGATGTTCAGCAAAAATCAACCCCTTCTGGAAAGCCAAGTGAAAAAAATGAGAGTTCTTTTGAAGTCACTTCCCCAGACTCTGCTGTACATGCCATGGCAACAGGCATAACCCTTTCAAGAGACCAACAAGTTTTGGAAAAGCTACCAAGTAATGCTCTTCTCTTTGAAAAAACACCTGATAAATCTTCCGTTATATGGTCAAAATCAGTAAATGTTGCTGAGATTCAGCAACCATCTATATCTTCCCAAAAGCCAAGTGAGAGCATTATTGACCCCCATAAAATCAGATTTCAAAACTCCAGTCTATTTACAGAGGTCACAGATTTAACAAGAAATCAAGCACATGTACATTTGGAAGACAAACAAATGCTGTCAAATGATACCTTTGTCTCTGAAACTATGTATGATAACTCTTCAGTGATGGGGTCAAAATCAGGTGAAGTCCAACAGCCATCAGCCCTCTCTGAAAGGTCCAGCTCTCATAAAGTAGCCTCTTTATCTGATTCCACAATATCTCAAAACCAAAAGGAAAGTATGAAATTTACTATTCTATATCAAGATACCCAAATTGAGTACCCATATCCCTCAGTTACTCTTTACCCTGGTACCTCACCAGACTACCCAGAAATATCAGGTACATCTTCAAAGCCTTTACAATCAATGGACACTGTGCAGTGCACAGTAGAGTCTCCAGCAATGCTTCTTACATCACCAAGTACTGAAGGTGAAGAAACTGCTTTTGAGGAATCCTCTGTGAGCCGATGTCAATATGTCACCCAGAAATTAAATAATTTAAATGTTAAGACAAATGAAGTGGCCAAATTTGTCTGCTGCATTAATCCTCAGACACTTTCCAGTGCTGTGTGGTATCATAATGATAAAAGACTGGCCAATACAGAAAGATTCAAATTTGAGCAAAGTGGAAGTATTTTATCACTCTTGATATATGATATCCAACCAGAGGACCAGGGGATTTACAGCTGTGTGGTAAAAAATAAAGATGGCAAGACCCAGACAACATCTGCACAGCTCAACGTTGAAGGTGGATATTTACCATGTAATCACCTCATCTCAAATCACCACTTGAGAAATATTCATATCATTCCATGCCATTTTGTATTTATGTCCAATCGGGATGATCTTTCATAGTTTGACTTTTACACCTCTGTGTATACATCTTTACTTTTATACTATGTATCAAAATCACCCAGTGTCTTTCTTATCTTAGCCTCATTACTTCATTTCAACCTCCACCCAATTCTCTTAATTCTTTTGCTAAACTGCCACTATCTTTGAATGATCTTATGAGGGTCCCTTAAAGGAAAATACCCTTTTTAAAACATATGTTCAACACAAACTACTGACCACTCAAGAGGACTACTTTCAAGATTAAAGTCCAAAAGAAATAAGCCCAAGTCATTACACTGTCCTCATGTGTATCAAAGAAGCTGAACATGCTACAGTCCCACTTTGCTGAAACCACCAATGTCATAAAATTACCATGAAGTTTACTACATTTGTAATGTCACAAGGTGGTTTTGTGGGCTGCTTAAACCTGGAAAATGTTTGTGCACCACAAGTGGTGTTTTATACCCGCAAATTAGCAGGATGAAGCTGTGCGCAGTACTTACTTGGCAGCTTGGCAGATGCATGCTCTTTGTCTTATACATTTTACTGTCATTTTTCACATCTTTGTAGTCATTTGTTTCAGTTTTACCAAGCATAAATATACTTTACATTTATGTTGAGAATATCCTTTTCCAGATTCTCATGTATTGATATTCTTAATTTCTAACATTTCTTTCCCCAAATTACTGTTTTACAGTTACCACACGTGAGGATATTGAAACCAAAATTGAAGAAGTCGTCAAAGGTAAGATTTCTCTACATAATCATGTTTTAAATAATGTTTTTTTTTCTGTTTTTTTTTTTTTTGGGTAAAATACAGTGTTGAATGCAATATATTCAACAGTACTATTTGGTGATGACTGTAAACTGCATGGACCTTTTTGATGAGAACACTTTCATATCTTATTTTTCTTATCTTTATGTCTGACCACTTGATATTTTTCAATAGCAAGCAGTTTGACTGATAAAATGCTTGCTGTACAGCATTTTGGGAAATTTAGGGTTTTGCATCTGTTTATGACTCTTAAACAGCATGAAGAAAAAAATATGCAGGATATTTATCTTCTAAGTCTTCCAGACCACAGGAAATAATTCTTTAAAAGATATGGAAGTAGCCACATCTTTTAATAGCTTCTTATGTTTCCTGCATCTGGAACTTTCTACTGCAAATATTTCTTAGACTGGCTTGCAGATAGCAGTATGTGATTAATGTTGTTTGCTTCTTAAATAACATGGTTATACTTCTAAACTATATTAGTTCGAATAAACGCCTTCTAATACAAGTATAGACCTGCCTTAACAATTTATTATCTTTTTATGTAATAGAGAACGATTTTTTTCTCTAAACGTTTTCAACCATCAATCTCTAAGGATTAGAAAGGGCGTTTATTCATCTTTCTGCAAGTCAGGTAAGGAATATTTTAGGATATATACAGGTCCATTTGTGAAATAAGCTTATTTCAGAAAATCAGTTATATTTGGATATTTTAATGCTTTGAAAAGAAATTTATGCCTTGAAGAAGGACACAGAAGAAGGAACAAAACACCAGGCCATTTTCGAGTCAGAATCTTTAATAAAGAATCGAGTCTTGCGTTTATTCGAACAAATATGGTGAGTGAATTTGTTTTTTATGGCTTTGTGTTCTTGATGCATGTGTTTTTAATATTTCTATTAATATTATATTACATTTAAAATACATTTCACTCATTTTAGAAAGCTGGGCATTTTTGCTGAAATTTGTCTCCCTTCTCTTACAGAATTGTTTTATAATGAAGGAACCGAATGCTCCGAAAAAGGAAGACAGCCACATGGTGCTGTATCAGATCCTGAAGAAGTTTTAGATGTTGGTTTAGTAACAGAGCATGAGACTGAAAATATTAAGCCCTCTATCGTTAAAAAGCTAAAGTATCGATCTGTTTTGGAGGGTGAGGTAACTACTTTTAGATGCAAACTAGTTGCTAGACCACCTCCCACAATATTATGGTTTCATAATAACAAGCAAATTCAAAAGGAGCATTGTCGTAAAATACAAACAGTGAGTAAAATGCATGTGCATTTAACAATTTTAACCATCAGTAACATTAAAGATAAAGATTCAGGGAGCTACAAGGTAATGGCCTTTAACACAGAGGGGTCTGCAGAGTCCACAGCATCACTACTTGTGTCTTTAAAGGAGGAGCAAGAGGCAAATAGTTTCAGTCTTTCAAGACGTTCAGACAGGTCCTGTTCAAGCCTAGATTCTCTTGTTGATCAAACAAAAGAAAGAAAGTTTAGAGTAGATCTAAGATGTGTTGGATCACCATTTGATAAAACAACTAAGGAACAATCAAGGGGGCATCACAGACATAAGAGTTCTTTATACCGCACAATGTATTTTAGGACTTCATCTCCGTCGAGAGCCCCTGAAAAAGACCGCAAATTTGAAACTGCTTCAGAATGTGCTCGTTCTCCACCACCTATGTTTGAAAGACCTGAGCGATTTAGTGATCGGTACAGTGACATTTACTGTGACAGATTTACTGGTCGTGACAGGTCCAGTGACAGATTTAGTGATAAATTCAGTGATAGATGCAGTGATCGGTACAGTGATAGATTTAGTGACACAGAGAGTCTCCATGGAGAGGTTAGAGCAAAGCTTCAACTTTTACAAAAAGCTGTAAAAAAGAAAAAGAGGCTTTCAGTATCAACAATGTCTTCGACTGAGTTTGACTTGGAATCAGTCACAAGTGAGACTAGTTACACAGATTTTGCAGAAAGGCATAGGGTAAAGCCAACTACTCTGACAGACTTACAGCATGCTTGTCAAAGTGACCAGGTTGAGGGTGCATTGAGTAGGCGTTCAGCAGATTTTCAAAGTAGGTTGGAGAGAATTACTGGACTTGGGACACAGTCAGTAGAGCCCACACAATCAAGGGTAAAACACTCCTTTGAACCTCAGTCCAGGTCCAGGGCAATACAAATGATGAGAGGTGAGCTCCCTCTAGAGGACATCAGAACTAAGGAAACTAACATTGACATATCTGAAATAAAAATGGATGAGACAGCTATTTCAAAAAAAGAGGCAACAAAGGAGGTAGAATATAACATTTCGGTTGGTACAGACAGTATTCTTGAACAATGGGAAAAGGAAGCCAAGGCAAAAGAACCGTTTGTGCTGCAATGGCTTGAGGCAGGTGAAGTTTCTCAAAACATTCCTAAAGAGATACAAACTTTACATGAGGAGTCCAAAATTAAAGAACCATCCAGTAGCAAACCCCTGATGTCAGTGAAAGAAACGTTTCTTGGTGGTAGTGTTCCACGAAATGGCAGTAAACTTGTTCCTATCCAGCAGTTACAACCAAGAGCAATGTCTATAGAGAATGTCCTTGAGAAAAACTTAGAAAGTGAGTGTTTAGAGACTGAAGAGCAGTTCTTGGCTAAGCGCATTCGTAAATGGCAAGAGGATGTACAGACAGATGAAACAGTAGCAGGTGCATCTGAAAGATCTGAAGCAAAAGGCTCCAGTGTTCATAAATTAGAAGATAAAATGCTTAAGGAACCACTAGCAGTAACTCAAAAAGTCTTTTCATTCACTATGGCTTCTCCTAAAGATGAGGATCTAATTGAATGTGAAGCACAACAGAAAGTGGGTGAGAGTATTGAAAGTGAGGTCCTAATAAGTGAGGACGTGATCTTGGCCCAACCAGTGGCATGGCAACAAGGCTATGCAGAGGTTGTTACTTCTGCATGGTCTAAAGAAAATGCTAATTTGCGTAAACCTGATGAGAAAGTCAATCAAAAACAAACTGTATCACAAAGGGGTTTGTCATTCACAAATGCTTCTAGATCTTTGGCCAAAGAACAATGCCCACATGAGCATCACAGACCAGATGAGTTGATTTCAGATTCTTCATTCACAAACATTGTAAGAACCTCAGACAAAGAAAAGCTCAGACCTGAGCAAGGAACACAATGTGAAAGGCATTCATCGCAAGTGGAAATGTCTGAGATAAAAAGTGGAAGTGTGCTCTTGGTGGGTGAGGGAGAGACTTTAACCCAAGAAGTAATGAAATGGCAGCATGATGAGGCAGAGGGTGTTACACAACTGTGGTCTAAAGACAAAGAACCTCATGTTCATAAAGGTGAATATGAAATTCAGTGGACAGAACCTTCAACTTTAACTGAGAGAGGTTCATCATCTTTAGTGCCTACAGCCAAAGAAAAGCCTTCAAGTGATCTTGAAACACATAGTGAGCTGTTTTTGATGCAAGACCAAATGACATTAAAAAATAGGACTAACCACATAGTGAGTGGAAAGGAGACCATAGTTCAACCAGTAAGGAAATGGAATCAGCATCATGTAGATACAGAAAAAGCATCTCATTTTCACAGGTCTGAAGGTGAAAAATACAAAAAAGCACCTGCAGTGGTTCCTCAGAGAGATTCTTCATTCATAAAAGTTTCAAGATCAGCAAAAGAAAAGCACATGCATGAACATGGGCCACAAAGAGAGTCACATTTATCTCGTGAGAGGATTAATGAGTTAAAAAGTAAGAGTGAGTGCTATGTTAATGAGGAGGAGGCTTTGACTCAAAGGATAATGAAATGGCAACATGATGTTTTGAGTGAACAAGAGCATTCAGTTCCCTTGGATCCTGATTGGGAGACTTCTGTGGGAAATGCTGAGGATACTGCTGCAAACAAAGATGTTGAGCCATCCAAAAGCAGTCAATCATTGCCAAAAAGAACAACAAAGGAAATGTTGTATACTGATAATTCCACTGAAGACTATGAGCTGGACACATCTAATATGCAAATGAAATTTCAAAATATTTCTCATGAGGATGGTGAAAAGTTACAAACTGAAAGTGACTATCTTGTCAGTGAAGAGGAGGCTCTAGCTACACGCATTAAAAAATGGCAGCAAGACATTCTAACTGAGCAGGAACAGGAGGAAAATGTTGAGTTAGAATCTAACTGGACTATTACTGAGCATCTGCAAACTTTGACTCAAAAAACTGATGATGGTTTAGAAGTAGTAGATCCTTCTCATTGTGGAATGACATCCAAAGCTTTGTTTGAAGTGGACAAAACCAGCACTCATGTTTATCATAAAGATTTGCCCCAGGATAAGAGTGACAAGTGGACTGAAAGCCAGAAAAATCCATTTGAGAAAGTTACAGGTTATCTAGGTGCTGCTTCAAAGCAAGAACCTACCACTATTCTAGATGAAACAGTGAAAGCTGGTGCACCAGGCTTTCTTACAACTTTACTGCCAAATATAAAAGTAAGAAGAGGAGAAATGACTGATCTACAGTGCCAGTTTCATGGAGAACCAAAGCCAGTGGTTTGTTGGCTTAAAGATGGACAGGCTATAATAAGAGATCCAGACTTTGATGTGCGAACAAGAGAAAAATCGTCAACATTGACAATTTACTATCCAACAAAAGACCATCAAGGCAAATTTACATGTAATATTTCAAACAAACATGGTAAAGCCAGTATGTCTTGCATGTTAGAAGTAACTGATGATGAACACAAGGACTGGCCTGAAACACCTCAAGAAGTTAAGGTGACAGAAGAATTAGTTTTGGCTGAAGAACAAACAGTAGATGAAGAACTTGAGTCATTTATGAACCTTGGTGTAGACAAAAAATTCTCTTTGCAAGTACCTCACCCAGTTGTCCATGTTCCTTGCCACTCTGATTCATATACGCATTCTTCTCCAGTAGAAATCAGGGTAACTGCCCCAACACCAGTGCTAGATACAAGTGAAGACATTTTTGAACCTATTGCCAAGACCACTGACGTGCCACCAGATGAGGGCACCTCTCAAACTATGAAGCACAAGTTCACATTTTCTTTTGATGTTGTTGGTGAGGCACCCCAGATTCTTAAACAGCTAGAGGATATTAGCTGTTCTGAGGGCCATTCTGCCATGCTTGAATGTATAATATCTGGTGAACCATCACCTGATGTCACATGGTTGCATGATGACCTTTCTCTTGACCCCAGCAGAGGCAAATACAAGTTAGATGAGCATGACAAAATTTATAGACTTTACATTCATAACTTTACATATCTTGATGCAGGAACATACAGATGTACTGCTACTAACAGGTTTGGCCAAGTTCAAAGTGTAGCTCATGTGTATTTTGGCTCCACAACATTGGGCAACATTGGATCTCTTTCTAGATTGGAAATGACGGAGCAGACAAGATTAGCTGGATTCTCAAGTAACATTAGTCCGGCAGTTAGGCCAAAAACATTAATAGGCACTTCTGTAGCATCCAAAGAATTGCCTGCTAAAGGTGAGGAATGTGCTTATGAGGTGTATAAACCTGTGACTACTGAAGAATATACAGAATCTCCCATGAGCCATTTTATTCCAGTTACTGATGCATCCTCTGTACTGCAGAAAGGTGCAGCAAAGTTTAAACAAGCTGCTCAGTCAGGTGAACCTGTTATAACTGGTTGTGGTTTGCAGTCATCAGGGGCCGAAGTAAGTGTGTCAAAATTAAAACAAGCATTTGAGACACCAAAATCTCTCATAGTAGAGCCGGATGATATAACAGTAGAATCACATGTAGAGTCATTTTACCCTGTGGAGGACATTCCAGAATTTGCACTTCAAATGCAACAGCATGTAGAAGGAATGATATCCTCAAATATGCCTGGAAATATGCTTTCTTCAACAGATACTTGCAAGGAGTCCCCATTAAGGAGTACTCCAGATGTAAAAGAAATATTTATTACGAAAAGTATAGCACCATCCACTGAAGAAATATCTATGGAGGGCAAACAAGCCTCTAGTGATTTGCATCATTTTGTCTCCCTTGCACATGTCACTGAGGTCCAGCACTCTCCTACTTTAATCAGACCCCAGGCAATATTACCTGGGAAAACGAGAAATGTAACAGATACACTTGGTAGTCCTGAAATAAAAACCAATCAAGTAGAGAATGTGATTAAAAAGGGAACTGTAGGGGCCTTTATTAGGCCAGGTGGTAGTAATCTTGTGACAGATAGCAGTGCTTTTTCTACTCAAGAAATCCCCCTGTTAATCAAACCAAATGAAGTTGAACTGCCTGTACAATCAAAAACTGACACAATTAGTCAGGGTGAAAATTACTATAAACTGTCCAACATTGAATCATTCCAGGGTGGCACACAGGAAGCTGCTGGCACTCTGAGAAACCTAGAGGAAATAGCAAAATCAGTTAGGGTAAAACAGAAATCTGAGGGTACCAAAAAAGGATCTGTTCAAGACTTTGCAACAGAAAGTCTACAGCAGCAACAACAAAAAGCTGTCAAACCTGGTGCTGCTGGTATTAGACTTGAAGAGGAAGAAGTAACCTTTAATGCTGTTTATGAATTTTATAACCCACCATCTGACTGGGGAAGACCCTTGTCACCAGAGTCAGAGATGTCCATTGAAGTGGGCAGCACATTCAGTGAAGAGATAGCAGAAATTGAGCGCTTCTACACACCCGCTTCATCCACCGAAATTTCTCAATTTCCAAAATCACCTGAATCGTTCCACACCTCCACTGAGACTCCTAGTGGTGCCATGACACCCCCTGAGTATCCTTTTTCTCCAGTAGAACATAAGAGGCCACCGAGTAGCTCCAGTGATGGATTGTACTCTCCTGCTAAGTTTTTTAGGTCCCCAGATGATGAGGGCATTGAAACAACTCCCCCAGTATTTACTATTGATGAGAACATGATTTTTCCAGAGGGTCGTGATTTGTTAGGCTTAGGGAGCCTTCAAGAGAAGGTACAAGGAATTCCTCCAGCATTTCTTAAACCTCTTACCAAAAAAAGAGTTTTTGAAGGCGACACATTAAGATTCTGTGCAGAAGTATTTGGACTACCATCTCCAGAGGTAAAATGGTTTCGAAACAAAACTAGGCTTGTCCCAGATGACAGAACTAGAATTGAAAGAGATGGGGATAACATATCATTGGAAATCCATAACATCGCAAAAACTGATCAAGGCGAATATATCTGTGAGGCAGTTAATTATGTTGGTGAAGCAAAAAGTGTTGCTCTGGTTGTTGTGAGATCTCAAGAGACAAAGATAATGCTAGCACCCCCTGCTGTTACCCATCAACATGTAATTGAATTTGATGTCGAAGAAGATGAGGATCCATCAAGGTCTCCCTCCCCGCAAGAGATTTTATTAGAGGTTGAATTGGATGAGAATGAGGTGAAAGAGTTTGAGAAACAGGTCAAAATTGTCACTATACCAGAATACACATCCGACAACAAAAGTATGATAATATCTCTTGATGTTCTGCCAAGTACATATGATGAGGGCACAGTGGATTTTATAGCTCAAGAAAATGATGACTACAAAATAGCATTTGAGGTCACAGAGATGCCACCACGTTTTATCAACCCAATATGTGACATAGAGACACCTGAAAATACAACTGTAATGTTTGAATGTTCTTTGATGGGAATCCCTTCTCCAATAGTGTCATGGTTCAAAGGAAATATGAAGATCCCTCATGATAAGAAAAAGTACATTCATAGCTCTGATGGGGACAATCACTTCCTCAAGATCCTAAAAATCAACACTCAAGACAGTGGAATTTACACATGTCGAGCCATTAATGTTGTGGGCGAGACACTTTGTAGGGCATCACTTATGGTCTTGAACCCACAAGCCTGTTCAGGAAAGGCTAGGGGAAGAGAGCTCACTGCAGTGTCTCTAGGCAGTGCCATAGTTCAGCCCCAGAAATTTGATTTGGTTGTTGGAAATTCATCATTTGATGGTGACCAACCATCAGAGATCGAGCTTGAGTTTGAGTTTCCACAGGAAGCTGACGAGTCTCAGAAAGCTGTAAGACTGGTAGCTATGACAGATAATGAAGTCAGTGAGCAGGGACAGAAATATGTTAGCATCAACTTTGATGTCTATGCTGAACCCTCAAAAGAAGACAAAATAGAATTCAAAGGCAAATCGACCAACATGTGTAGTTTTCATTTCCAGGTTACAGAAACACCCCCAAAATGTATAATACCATTGCAAAATGTTACTGCAGCAGTAGGAACACCTGTGATGCTTCAGTGTTTAGTGAGTGGAAAACCAAACCCTACAGCAGAATGGTTCAAAGACGGTGCTCCAGTAACAAACCCTAGATATATCATTCAGGAGAAAGCATCAGGGCACTTCAATTTACTTATAACAAATGCAGTTCAAAGTGATGCAGGTGAATTCAAATGCATTATCCTAAATAAAGCAGGCAGCACTGAAACAGTGGCCTTGCTCAAGGTAATTTAAGATAATTGCTCCTTTTTATATATATATAAAATTTAAATAGAAACAGCTTTCACTATGTTTGAAGTAAATGTACATTATTGTGCCAATTCAGATAGCTTACTTTTGACAATATGCATTTTAAGCTTATTCTGTAGCTGCAGACTTTGTCTCTTAATTAAACACATTTTATTTATTTTAGCTCTAGGTGCAAACATTTACTTTCAAAATCATGCAGAATAGTGCATATGTAGTATAATATTATGCATGGACTAGTGTAAGAGAGGTAGATTCCTTACATTGAATCCAACTTTATTTCAAGAAAGCAGATCAAATTTTACATTGTATTGCATGTATACAGCTCAATATTAGATAAAAGAAAATAGGATTTAGGATATATTTCATATTGTCATTTAATGAGTAAATATCCTAATTATAGGCTAAACTGAATTGCATGACTGCCTTCTTTTACTCTTGTTCTTTTTTTCTTTATTTTATTATGAATGCATTTGCAGGTTGATATCTCAGAATGTTATAAAATTAAGTTTAAAATGTTAAATGCTATAAAATCAAGATTAAAAATAGAAATAATATATAAACTTATTTAATATTTATTACTCTATATGCTAGAATAAATATGCAAGGCTAATTTAGATTCATAAGTGTCAAATTGATCATGCAAATCCATACTTTAATGTATATTTATTTGTGTTGTATAGGTTGAACTTTTATAAATGTTGCAGACACGTTCAAGCAATTGTAAATAACAAAAAAAAAATTAAATAAATAGTTGCCAGTTGTAGTGTCAGTGGGATAACAGAATACATTTGGGTGCAAATGTACATTACTCATTAGAGTGAAGAAAGTAATTCAGGAAGAAAATGATTGAAGTGTAAATTAATTATTCTGCTGATTATATATCTGCATGTTAATTTGCGTGTATGGTAGGTGTGTGTACATTGGGTTAGATGAAAATAAAATTATGACAATACAAGAAAGTGTGACATTTCTTTTATTCTTTAATGGGGATTTACGTCCACTCTTTGTAATGAAATACTTTAATTTTAAATGTGTGGATATTTTGGTGAATCTTTGCCTCCATTATTTTTATACAGAGTATTCTAGTTTGACTTGGAAGACTGACGAAGAAGAAGAAGAAGAAGAAGAAACCTTCAGCACTGCTCTACAATTACCTGAAACAGCTAAAACACTTGAACTCCAGCCAGAACAAAAACATTACTCTAGTTCTTTGGAAAAGAAAAAGAAAGCACCCGATTTTATAACCACATTAACACCATCTGTAGTCACAGTTGGCAGTTCAGCTAGGTTTACTGTCACTGTATCTGGCTTTCCAAAACCTAAAGTTCAGTGGTTTCATAATGGAAAATCCATTACTTCTTCATCTGTGCACAAGTTTATGGAGGAAAGAAATGAATACAGTCTAATTATCAGTGAGGTTAAAAAGGAATTTGAGGGCGAGTATTCTTGCACTGCCAGTAACAGATTTGGCCAGACTACCTGCACAACAACACTGAAAGTAGAAATTGGTGATTTATCTCCAGCAGAGAAGTGGGTTGAGAAAATGTTTAAAATTGCTGGAGAGCCACCCCGTTTTACTACACAAATCCAGTCAGTGCAGTGTGCAGAGGGATGTGAGGCTAAATTTCAGTACAAAGTGACAGGGAATCCTCATCCAGAGGTTCAGTGGTTTAAGGGTAGTTATCAAATTAAACCTAGCCCAAATTGTTGTGTAGTCACAGACCCTGATGGCACTGGTTTTCTTATAATGATTGATGCACAGCAGAAGGATAGTGGTCTCTACACATGTAGGGCTTCCAATTGCTTTGGAGAGGCAACTTGCAGTGCTGAATTGGTTGTGTTTCGTAAAAGTTTCTCGGTATCTCATCAGCAGCAGCTAGCTCGGGGTCAAAAGACTTATAAAGTGTCCACAACTGAAGAAGCAACTGAATCTCGATTGTACAGTGTAAGTCTTCCTATTCAAGCAAGAACCCGAGTGCAGGAAGGACACCAGATGATTTATACAATTGGCACTGAAGATAAACACACTATAGCTAGTGAACAAGTAGGTACATTCTGTGAGATAGATGTTTCAGCTGCAACCATGCACAAGGAGCAGGTAACTCACCAGGCTGCAGTTCTGCAGTCTCACAAGATGCAGGAAAGAGTAACTGTAACTCCCATCCAGCCACAATCAGCTGTGGCAACACCTCTGAAACAGCTTCACATGGCTGCAATGACCTCTGCTGTTCAAGAAAACCAAGGTTTCACAGAACAGCATTTTGACCGTATTAAAAGTCCTGAAGTTACAGAGCTTGAAATTGCAATGGAGCAGCCATCAAAGTGTATGTCTGCTATAACAGAGAGTGTGACTCCTCTAACAATAGTTAAAGCAGAGCCTCTAGATAGGCAAGAAGAAAAGCAGCTAAAAGCAACTCCTGAGCCCAAGCACCAAATGTTAAGTCACCAGGTAGAAACAGCCCTCGCAATTGTTAAAGAGCAATCACAGATTATACCACAGACAGAAGCGGAAAAGAGCTACCAAGTTAAAGAGGGTATTAAAATATTGTACTCAGCAGTTTCCACAGAAAAACAACAACTAACTGAAGGACATGCAACAGATATCTCTGTTTTAGATTCAGCCATTCGGTCATCAGTAAAGACAGAATCTACAAAACCAGCCATTCTTTCAGTAAGTGAGACCAAGCAAATGCTATCAAAAGAGGAGAAATTATCTATGCCGAGGCCAAACGAAGAGATTGCATCTCTGGCTAAGGATAGGGTATTAAGGTCAGCGCTCGTTGCTGAGGAAACAAATGAACTTAAAGCTGATATAACAAGTATAATTCCAGGTTTGGACAGTGCTGTTTCAGTTCACACACAGAGTGAAGAGGAACAGGTATTTAATTTACAGATATTTACAGATCAGACAGTTCTTCCCTCTGAGGGTAGATTCAGTAGTGAGAGGCCAAGTCCTGAGCAAGCAGAAGTTAGAAAATCTCCTACTCTTATGCAAACAGTGTCAACAGATGATCAAAAGACTGTTACATGTGAAGAGTCAACTCAGTTATCTGTTCAAGAGACAGCAATTTCCATAGTCCCTCGTAAAGAGGTTCCTGCCCCATTGCATCTACAGGCAATTCACCCAGACAGCATTCTACCAAAAGAGGGGATACTCTCAGTAGAGCAGCCAGACCAGCAGATGGCAGTTCTGAGACAGGAAAGGGCCCGCAAACATGCAGTTACTACAGAGGAGAAAAGGGAGCTGACAGCAGACTATTCCAGAGCTCTTGATGTTTCTGTAGCAGGATTTCAATCTGAAATCAGGAAAGAACCAAAACCTCAAAACATTTTGCAAGTGTTCACAGAACCAATGCAGCTACCAAAAGAAAGCCCATTTGCCAGTGACATTAAGCAACAACGTGCATTAGTGCAAAAAGAGGATCACTGGAATGTTTTACATGCCATGTCTGTATCAGACAGAAAAGATCTGGATGAAGGACATACAGAGAATTTAGGTGCAGTTGACCAATACACATGCTTGACTAAGATGGAACCTAAAATATCATCAGAATTTGTTCATGTTGAGGAGAAGGCAATCTCTACTGAAAGTACAATTTCTCTTGAGGCTGCAGAACAAGACTTTGCTGTTCAGATTCAAGAAGGACAGTCCATTAGACAGTCAATATTAATGGAAGAGAAGCATGTTATAAGAGGTGAAGTATCTCAGGATATTACAAAATCAGAAACTACCACTGCTGTGGTTAGTCAGCAGCAAATGGGTGCTCTACTAGTGTCAGAGTCCAGAGAAAGCCAGGTTCTTCCAAAGGAACTTACTTTTGTTATCTCAGCACCAAAAGCACATAGCTTAGACATAAAGCACCAATTGAAAAACATGCTTTCATCTGCTGTAGCTAGAGATCAGCCATTAATCCTTGCAGATGTGGTTGAGCGTTTAGAAGTTGTTGAAGTGCAGGAAGTGAAAGTGCAGAAGGAGCCCAAGTATATTATATTCACATATCTTATTACAACTGTGGGCGCTCCCATTGAGATTACAATTGCTTTTGAGGGAGAGTATCCTCAGACTGCCGACCTCAAGAGTGAACTTCAGGCTGCATTTTATTCTATTATATTTCGTGAGCATCAGGTTCTTACCTCTGAACAGCCAGGAACAATGCAAATTGACAGGCCTCAGAGATCACAAGTTAGCAGGGCTACCTCCAAGGAAAGGCTCTCACCAATGGTAGAGACTGTGCGATTAACTGAAAATGCGGAAGGTTTTTTGCCACCTAAAACTCAATCAGCTGCTCTGAAAACTGAAGCCACAGCCACTTTCCAGTCTGTTAGTTTTCAGAAAGAAATTGTTGTGGAAGACTCTAGGAGTAGAATGATGCAGATGTCCAAAGAGTCAAAAATGGAATTGAAGCAATCTGTTCATACTGAAAAACAGGAAATCAGATCAGTGACAGTAGAAAGTCAAGAGAGAGATGTAGGTGCAGGAGATATCACAAGTAGTGTGTCTTTTGGGCAAGTACCAGTTGAACAACCTGCTGATGTATTTGTTAGGAGTGAAGGACTGCAGAAATATCTAATGGAAGAGACAATCAAATTACAAGAAGAAACCGTTAGGGATGATCTCTCAGTTTTTGAAAGTACTTTAGAGGACATCACCCTTGATGAATATTCTAAAGCAACCTTTTCTGTAACTACAAGAAATGTTTCAAAGGTGAATTGGCTTTTTAATGGAAAGCAAATTAAGTCTGGCAAAGAGTTCAAGTGTTCAAAAGACAGGGACACCTATATACTAGTAATAGACAATGTTATCAAGAAAAAACATGAAGGCGAATTCACATGTGAGGCTGTGAGTGAAGCTGGCACAACAAGGACCACATCAAGGCTCACAGTAGTCACAAGAGGTTGGATTATGGGGATTATTTTACCATGTCATATCACCCATGACTAACCCTTACCATTCATTTTGAGTTCTTCAGATTACCCTTAAAGATATATTAATACGCTCAACTAATAGAACAGGGCACAGTACTCCATGTGAAGACATCACCTTCCTCTTTTTCCTCTTTACAAATCCACATTTCACACATCTGGTCTGGTCATACTATTCACAAACATATGCGCATGACTTCACTTTCTAGTCTTCATCACTTCTTAACAGTTGGATCCCTTTCAACATCATCCCATGCTTATCACCTTTTCATGGTGGGGTCCTTCTCACCCATGGCTTAAAAGACTTGAACCTGCAACACCCAGGAAATATGCACAGTATCTCCCCCATGGTCCATTCTTCACTGCGCACTTCTCTTTGCATGCTCTCCAGGACATAAAGTCTTGGTTTTCTTCTTCATTGATCAGTTCTTTCCCATAACCTGGTCACAAATTTCCTTCCACAGTCACTCTTGGATCTTTTTTTTTTTTTTTTTTTTTTTTTGCATCTCATCATTCATGTAATTTTTTTTTATTGTTTTTGAAGTGAATTAAGTTCTGTTGGCTTACATTTTGGAGTATGATGATATGGATAAATACATACCTGCAGAACTAAGTTCATTTCAAATGCAGAGCTTGTGCTTACATCATTATTTCATGATTTACGATAAATTGCATTAATTCTGCTAATTGTCTTTTTTTTCTTTCCTGTGCACAATTCAGTGCCACCTGTTTTCAGGCATAAAATCCATGCTCTGGAGACTAATGTTGGCAGCCCTGCCATATTTGAATGTGAGATTGAAGATGCTCCTAATGTCACCTTCAAATGGTTCAAATCTGGTTCTGAGATCAGACAGAGCGACAAGTACAAGATCATCAGCCACTCTACCACATCATGGCTGGAGCTTCTGAGTCCAACACAAGCTGATAGTGGAGAGTATATGTGCAGAGCTTTAAACCAACATGGTAGCGACAGTTGCTCTGCTAACCTGACTGTGACAGGTAAGGGACCTTTACCTTTCTGTGATCTTTGGCAGGATGTTATTGAAATATTTACTTGTGAAATCTCTGTTTGAAAATGAAATCAATATTATGGTTAATTTTAAACACACCAATTCTTTTTCTTTCTTTTTTTTTTACTCAACTTTGTTTTTATAGAGGTTTTCCCTCCAGAATTTGTGTCAAAGCCTGAACCGATGACATTATTTGTGGGCAAACAAGCAAAATTTCAATGTGTTATCACTGGTTCTGCACCAATGAATGTTGTATGGTACAAGGACAACATTGCTATTTTGCCCAATGAGCACTATAAAGTGTCCTTTGAGAAGAACAAGCATTGTCTTGAGATCATGAAACTTGAGCAAAATGATCAGGGATCTTACCTTTGCAAAGCTTCTAACAGTGTTGGCATGGCTACATGCTGCACTGAAATGAGAGTTATAGACAAACCCAGTTTTGTGAAGACCTTTGAATCGACTTCTTTAGCTGTGGGTAACCCACTGCGGCTTGAGTGTCAGGTAAATGAAGATACAGGAGTGACTATCACTTGGACAAGGGATGGCAAGAAAATTCATAACACTATGGATAGCAAAATTTCTTTTGATGAGAAAGTGGTCAGCCTTGATATCCCAAAGACCAAGATTAAAGATACAGGCACTTATGTCTGTACTGCTACAAATGATGCTGGAAGCAGCAGCTGTTCTTCTGTGATTACGGTGAAAGGTAAGATACTTTAGCTTAATTTGCTTTGCTTTGACCAACAAAAGAAAGCTAAACCGGTCTTTGTCATCTCTGGATGATGCAAAATGTTTCTGCCTCCACTTCTTTTCTTTATCTTCTTCTGCATGTGTGTTCTTGAACTCTGTGAGCTCTCTTGCAGTGTAGAGCTGATTTATTCTGAACTGAATTTTCTCAGAACCTCCGGTATTTGTTAAGAAACTGGAGCCTAAGATCCTGTGGAAACAAGGCATTTCTGCACGCTTATTGTGCACTGTTAAAGGATCTCCTGAGCTCCATGTCAGTTGGTTTTTGAATGACACACAACTCAGTTCCAGTGAAAGACACAAAATCACCTTCAAAGATGGTCAAGCTACACTTGAGATTATTGACCTTATTGTGTCTGACAGTGGAAATTACACCTGTGAAGTAATGAACGAGGCTGGCTGTGAAAGCTGTAGCACCAACATTACTGTTAAAGGTTTGTGTTAATAGAAACTGCATTTGATTCTGAATGCAAACAATTTATTATTCATTGTTTTAAATATTTGTATTACATATTATTACTCTTAGAACCACCTGCTTTCAAAAAGGAGTTAGAATTGGTGGAAGTGGTCAAGGGGCATGCTGCAAAATTCCAGTGTGAAGTTACTGGCACTGCTCCATTTGATGTCACTTGGTTTAAGAATAAGAAACCAGTGATCACTGATAAAAAGCACAACATTGCAACAAAGGACGCCATTTCATATTTGGAAATACATTCATTTGACAGTGCAGATGTTGGGGACTACCAATGTGTTGTTTCAAATGATGTTGGTAAAATAACTTCTAAATCAGTAGCCAAACTGAAAGGTTTGTATGTACTATAAGTATGTACTGTAAGTTACCTATTTCTATATTTTCTGTGTATCAGAATGAGTTTTCTTCTTTCATGCAGACCCTCCATCTTTTGTAAAAAGGATTGAAAACACAACTGCAGTTTTGGGCAGTGCTGTGAAACTGCAGGGTACTCTTAAAGGCTCAGCCCCTATCAATGTCACATGGCTAAAGGATTCTGAGCTACTCAGACATGATGATCCTAATATTACAATGACTTTTGAAAACAACATTGCAAGTTTGGCAATAGCAAAAATAGCCATGAACCATGATGGAAAGTATACATGCCAAGCTGAAAACGAGGCTGGCCAGCAAAAAAGTGAAGCCAAGTTATCAGTTCAAGGTTAGGAAAAAAATAAACAAACAAATGTGTATCAGCATATGCGCATCAACAACTTGCTGGTAATAATTAGACTATTTAAAATATTAATTCTGT
Organism: Pangasius macronema; assembly: GCA_037577455.1. Lineage (NCBI taxonomy): Eukaryota > Metazoa > Chordata > Actinopteri > Siluriformes > Pangasiidae > Pangasius > Pangasius macronema. The sequence goes on from CM074949.1 coordinate 24,471,009, forward strand.
TCTTTTTTTTAAAAAAATATCTCAGAACCTGCTAGAATTGTTGATAAAGCACCATCCATCAGTGTAACAGCAGGAGACTCTGCAACTTTGGAATGCACTGTGTCAGGAAGTCCAGATCTCAAAGTTAAATGGCTTCGTGATGGCAAGGAAGTGACAGGAGGCCGAAAATACAAAATCTCTTTTAAGGACAATGTAGCAAGCTTAAAAATCCTCTCAGCAGAGAGGGGAGATAGTTGCGAATACACAATGGAAGTTTCCAATCGGGTCGGAAAAGACCACTGCTCTTGTTCAGTCACAGTTCTTGGTTAGTTTTTTTTTGTCTTCTTCTAACGTGTAATATGTACTGTAATATATACTGTGTATGCTTTTAATTTTTAATTTTGAAAATTTTTTTGAACAGCTAAAATTATACCTCCAACCTTCACAAAAAGTCTTAAAAAGGTTGATGGTAACCTTGGAGGAAATATCCAGATGGAATGTAAGGTGTCAGGGTCACAGCCCATGACAATATCTTGGTTTAAAGATGGAAAAGAGATCACAACTGGGATAAAGTACCAAACTGAATTAAAAGAAAGCACTGCTTTATTGAAAATATTCCAGTTGGAGACTGCTGATGCTGGGGTTTTCACATGTCACGCAACTAATGCTGCAGGGCACAGTGAGACCAGTGGACCAGTATCTGTTAAAGGTTAGAAAACTGCTCTAGCAATTTCTTTACCTAAAACTGTTTTTTTTTTTTTTTTATTATAAAGGTATATTATTTTCAATACAAATATCAGGCCTGTCTATGTATGTAGTGATTTAACTGTGATGTTTTCCCTGGCAACTAAAACAGAGCCACCAGTCTTCACATTGAAACCTGAATCGCAAGATGCTATTCCAGGGTCTAATGTTGTTTTGAAAGCTGCTTTTACTGGAACACCAAGTTTTACTGTTAAATGGTTCAAAGAAGAGAAAGAGATATTAACTGGAGATACTTGTTTCATCAAGAAAGACGCTTCTTCAAGTACCTTGGCATTGCACTCTGTAAAGCCATCACATTCTGCCAGATATAGTTGTCAAGTTGCCAATGATGCAGGAAGTGTTTCATGCACCGCAATCTTATTCGTGAAAGGTGCCTCTTCTTGTCCTCTTTGCTTCTTTATGTTCTGTNTCTTATATATCATTATTATTGTTTAACTACTCTTGAGCATGATCATCATAAATATGATGTTCTTCTTTTTTTAGAGCCTCCAACGTTTGTGACGAAACTTGATTCAACTAAATTAGCAGTGAATGGCAGTGTTGTGGTTTTGGAGTGTAAAGTAACTGGCAGCCCTGAAATTTCTATAACGTGGTATAAAAATAATATAGAAATCAGCCCAAGCAATAAATATCAAATGACCTTCACTGACTCAGTTGCTACACTGCAGATATCTAATTGCAGTTTTGAAGAGAGCGGGGATTATATTTGTGTAGCATCCAGTGATGCTGGCAGTGACAAATGCAGTTGCTTGGTTACCATCAAAGGTATTTAAGAGAATCTTAACTGTTCTTAAGAATCTTAACATTTAAGATGTTGAAACATCTTAAATGTTTTACTAGCTAGTCTATAGTATTGAACATACAGTACATCTATAGTATTGGCTTATTTTGTATTTTGTACCCCAGAACCTCCTGCGTTCATTAAGTTATTTGAATCCAGAGAAGTCGTCAAAGGTTCTGATGTTGTGCTTGAGGGATCTGTCTCAGGAACACCTCCATTTGAGGTTTCGTGTTTCAAAGACTCAAAGCAGATAAGAAATGATCGCCGGCATATCATTGGGATAAAGAATGATGTAGTAACTATTGAGATTCTCAAGTTTGAACCTGGAGATGCTGGCAAATATAAATGCACATTAGCAAATGAAGTGGGACAGACATCATGTGATTGTGAAATTATACTGAAAGGTTAGTAAGACTATGAAGCCATTTCAGCTAACAAAACTGTAGATTTACATTTCAGATTCTAAGTATATGCCTTTTTTTATTTTATTAGAGCCACCATCATTCACGCAGAAGCTAGATAACATGGATGCCTTACTAGGCACCGAGCTTAAAATGCAATGTGTTCTGAAAGGCTCACTGCCTATGACAGTGTCATGGACAAAAGGTGACTATGAGGTCAAAGATACTGAGGATGTCCAGATTTCTTTTGAGAACAGAACAGCAGTGCTTCATTTCTCTAATGTGAAGCTAAAAGATTCTGGAAAGTACACTTGTCATGCCCAGAATGAGGCTGGAAGTCAGAAGTGTACAGCAGCTTTGGTGGTCAAAGGTTTGATTTGATTGTTATTTGAAGTAAAGGCGTTCTTAGATTTGATTACCTAGCGTCAACACGTTCATTCATTGGCACAACAATATTTGTCATACTTTACAGAGCCAGCAAATATTACAGAGCAGGCCAAGTCTATCAGTGTCACAGTAGGAGATCCTGCCACTCTGGAGTGCAGGTTCTCAGGCACTAAATCTTTGAAAGCCAAATGGCTGAAAGATGGAAAACAACTGACATCTGGCAAAAAATACAAAATACAAAGCACTGATACAAGTTCCATATTAAAGATCCTTTCTGCAGAGAGGAATGATGAAGGCGAATATACATTTGAGGTTTCAAATGATGTTGGGAGCAGCATTTGTGAGGCCTCTGTAACAGTACTAGGTTAGTTTGTTAACAAAGGCATTTTTTTAAATGTAAAAATGTACATTATGCCTTAGTACAATGCACTTATTCACATTCTATCTTTTTGTTATTGTAACAGATCAAATAATTCAGCCATTGTTCACAAGAAAATTAAAACAACTGGAAAGTATTAAAGGATCCTTTGCACACATGGAATGTCTGGTAGCAGGATCTCTACCTATAACAGTCACTTGGTTTAAGGACAACAAGGAGATAGAGACAAATGAAAAACATAAGTGTGTTTTCTTTGAGAATGCAGCATCTTTGGAAATCAGTCGTCTTGATAGCTTGGACAGTGGAAATTACACCTGCATTGCTGCAAACAAAGCAGGCAGTGCCCAGTGTTCTGCTGTCTTAAAAGTTAAAGGTTTGCATTTTCCCCCATCATTAATGTCTAAATCCTGCTTTATATACCTTTAAATCTACTACATCATATATTTTATTTACCTAAACCTAATATACTACCTTTATAAACAGAACCTCCTGTTATCATTGAGAAACCTGAGTCACAGCAGGTCATACCTGGAACCAGAGTGAAATTCAGTGTACTTATGTCTGGAACTCCCCCGCTGACCATCAAGTGGTTCAGAAATAGAAAAGAAGTCTTATCAGGTGTTAACTGCTCCATTCATAAAGATGACTCTTCAAGCTCACTTGAGCTGTTTTTCACTAAGCCATCCGAATCTGGAGACTACATTTGTGAAATAAGCAATGACGTTGGCTCAGATTCCTGCCAAACAACACTCTTTGTCAAAGGTTTTTACCCCATTTCAGTTTTAATTAAGGATGCATCGATACCATTATTTGTTACTCATAGATATTTATACTGAAATGAGCAACTTACTTATTATTAAGCAATCAGGGGCATCATGGAGCATTTTATTTAGCTCTGTCTTTGTTAGTTACTGGCATGTGCTGCTGGTAATGAATCCTTGATAAATTTTATGTTTATGGCATTTAAGCAGTATCTTTAATAGAGAGCATAAAGTTGGCTGCCCTGGGCATGCAGAACATTATCAGGGTGACTGGTTATTAAAAATGAACACAAGTCGCTGTGGATTGCACGTTGAGTCCTCAAGCATGATAGTTATTCTGCATGCTTGTGCACACCTTTGTATGCGTGCAATCCATGGCACCTTGCAGTCATTTTTAATGATTATGTTCGATGATACTGCCCTTTTCACTATGTTTAAACACCATGAGGTGTTCTGTCAGGTTAATTTTATTGTAGGAAGATAGTACAGTACCTCCTCTTGATCTATTCACAGAGGACAGTTTGTAATCTGCTTTACTTTGACTACCATCATTACTCATGCCATTTTATGTTTTTTGTTCATTAGCATGATTATCTTTTATGAGTACAAGTAAATGAGCAAGGTATCGAACTGATACCAGTCTCAGTATCGATGCATCTTCAGTCTTAATACATCTTCTCATGTATATTTGTGATTGAGAACTCAAACAAATAAAATATGTACCTATTTTTTCTTTCTTTTTATATGCAGAACCCCCCAAATTCATCCGAAAGCCAGACAAAGTTTCAGTAGTGAAACCTGGACAGTCTGTAATTTTTGAGTGTGAGATTGCGGGCACACCAGAAATAGACACATACTGGTTTAAAGACGGTAATGACTTAAGTCCAGATGACAAGCATAAAATGAGTTTTGTCAACTCTTTGGCACGGCTTGAGATTACTGGTGCTGATCTTAAAGACAGTGGTGTATATTACTGTGAGGCCCGTAATGAGGCGGGTAGTGAGAGCTGTAGCATGGATCTGAAAGTGAAAGGTTGGTGCATACTTTGACATTTATAAATGAATAGATAATTTGAGCATTACAGGCTTGCGATAAACATAGATTTCATGTTGTGCATCTCTTTCTTCATATTACAGAACCACCGGTTATTGTAAAGCCATTCACTCCTGTAGAGGTTGTGAAAGGTTTGAATGCCTCTTTTGAGTGTCAAATTAGAGGCACAGCTCCTTTTAAAATAACCTGGCAAAAAGATTCCAAGGAGATAATGCTAAGCACAAAACACTTGTTCTCTCAGAAAAATGGTTCACTAATGTTACTTGACATACAAAAATGTGATTACTTGGATGTTGGCGAGTACCAATGCATTATTTCAAATGAAGCTGGAAGTTGTTCATGTAGAACAACACTAAGCATAAAAGGTTGACTTTTTTTTTTACCTTTAGAATTTTACTGTCATTTTCATCTCAATTGAAAACACAACTAACATTTTTTAAACTCCTCACTACCAGAACCACCATCATTTGTAGAAAAGATCCAGAATGTTACTACAATATTGGGAAATGTAGCAGAGTTTAAATGTGTTGTAAAGGGGTCACCTCCTCTGAGCATACAATGGCAGAAAGATGAAACATGGATCTTGGAAGATGCTGAGATTGAGAGAACATTTGAAAATAATGTTGCTACATTAAGAATTCCCAAGTGCCAGTCTAACCATAGTGGAAGATACACCTGCCAGGCTATGAATGAGGCAGGCCAGGAGAAGTGTTTTGCCACTCTTTTGGTTCAAGGTTGGTTATTTATGGCATGTATTTAAGCTTTCAATGAGTTTTTAAAAGTTTAACACAGGTGATTACATTTATATATTCTTTTAAAACTTCAGAGCCTCCCCAGATTATCGAAAAAACAGAAATTATAAATGTCACTGCTGGAGATCCTGTCAGTTTTGAATGCAAGGTAACAGGCACTGACGAACTGAAAGTGAAATGGTGTAAAGATGGCAAAGAGGTGGTCCCATCCAGACAACATAGCCTCAGTTTTGTCAATAACATCAGTAACCTTAAGATTCAGTCTGCGCAGTTAGATGATGGAGGAACTTACCTCTTTGAGGTCTCCAACTACATCAGTACCTGCAAGTGTAAAGTGACTTTAAATGTCCTAGGTTAGTGTTTTATTAAATATCTTAAATTACTAAAAGCGTTTAAAACCATGATACATTTGCATTTATTTTTAACCTCTCTTTGTCTTGCAAATAGAACAAATAATTCCTCCTGCCTTCATCAAACCCCTGACTGACATGGAGGAGATTCTAAGTTCTCCAGTAAAACTAGCATGCAATATATCTGGCTCACTCCCAATCTCTGTGGAGTGGTTTAAAGATGGAACTAAACTGACAGGAAAAACCAAGCATAAACTGGTTCAGGACAACCACAGTGTCTCTTTGGAGATTGAGCGGTTAGAGAAAGCAGACACTGGAACCTACTCTTGTAAACTTACAAACAAAGCAGGCAGTTGTGAAAGCAGTGGAACACTGAGGGTGAAAGGTCAGATCAGATAATACCATTCAGATTCTATTCAAATTTCAAGCAAATTTACTCTAAACTTAAGTGATGGCTGCCACTTGTTTAACACCTTTGTCTGTATTTCTGTTCTGAAAAATTTAGAACCCCCAAGCTTTGTGGTAGTGCCTGAGCCGCAGGCTGTCATACCAAATACCACTGTTCGTTTTAAAAGTACCTTTAAAGGAACACCTCCCTTCATGGTGAAATGGTTCAAAGAAGATACTGAACTGATTACTGGACCAACCTGCTTTATTGGCCTTGAGGGCCTTTCAAGCTTCATAGATCTTTATGCTGTGGGACTTTCCAACACTGGGCCATACTCTTGCCAAGTTAGCAATGATGCTGGTACAGAGAAATGTACCACAAGCTTATTGGTGAAAGGTTGGACTATTTTTTTTTTTTTTTTGCTGCACTGTCACCATCTTAATTTGTTTTTATCATCTTTTATTATTTTGCATTTAGGGTGCCCCCATTTTGCTTGTTGTGTTGCTATCTTTATGTCCACAGTTTTTTCATCTTGTTGCTCATCTTGCATCTTTTTCATTCTTCATCAACATGCTTATTTCTGGCAGACATCTTGTGCTCTTCATTTTTGAAGCCATCTTCTGTCCTCACTTATTGTAATTAAATGTGTGATTCAGCTAACATGACATTTTTGCTTTTGCAGAACCACCTGAATTTGTACAGAAACTACCAGCAACAAAGTTTCTAAAGATGGGATTGCCACTCCGGCTTGAATGCAAAGTCACTGGCACACCACCTTTGAAAATTAGCTGGTACAAAAATGACAATGCAGTCATTGAGAGTAACAACTTGATGATGGCTTTCGATGGCTCGATGGCAGTGCTTGAGATTTTAAGCACATCCTGTGATGATGATGGAGTGTACACCTGTGAAGTTCAGAATGATGCAGGAACTAAGAGCTGCAGCACCACTCTCTCAGTCAAAGGTTAGACAGTGGGTGATTTTCTTACCCAATGAGATATACATATACTGTGTGTGAATATATATTACATTCACATAAGATCTGCTTAACCTCTTGTAAAGTTAATTGTTGATCAACGAGTATTGGTTCAGAATTAATCTTGGTTCAAACAAAAATTATAAGCATGTCAGCTCATCATAAAATTAAACTGAAATATATTTCTAGAACCACCAGTTTTCCAGAAAGTGCCCTCACCTGCTGAGGGGTCGAAAGGCAAAGATGTCAGTCTTAGCTGTGAACTGAAGGGGCATGCACCATTCGAGATAACCTGGTTTAAAGACCAAAAGCAACTGAAGGAAAGTAGAAAGTACAAATTTGTGTCTGAGGGACACTTTGCTACTCTGCACATTCTTGGACTGGAGGCATCAGATGCTGGTGAATATGAATGCAAAGCCTCAAACAATGCAGGAAGTGATACCTGCCAAGGATTGGTGAAACTCAGAGGTTAGTGAAACAGTGAAAACTGTGAAATAAATAGATATTCCTCTATTTAGGTCGTCTTAGATGACTCTGTTGCTCATATTTATCATTTCCTGCCATTTAGAACCACCAGTTTTTGTCAAGAAACTGACCAATATGACAGTCATAGCTGGTGAGGAAGTTACTCTTGTGGCAACTGTCAAAGGCTCTGAGCCAATCAGTGTGTCTTGGGTACAAGACAAGGACCATGTTCTTAGAGATGGTGACAACAGAAAAATTACATTTGAAAATAACCAGATATCTTTGAGGATCTTTAAAGCTGATTCAACCACTGCTGGGAAGTATACCTGTGAGATTAAAAATGATGCTGGTGTGGCACAATGCATAGCAAACCTAACTGTTCTAGGTTTGTAGAATTCTTTTATTTATCTCCTTTTGCTTTTCTTCTTAAAGTGAATATTTCTGAGACTAGATGGTTGTTTTGAATTTTCAGAACCCGCTGCAATTTTGGATAGTACAGAGTCTGTAAGTGTCACAACTGGTGGCCCAGCAGTTTTAGAATGCACTGTATCTGGAACCCCAGAGCTTAAACCAAAATGGTATAAAAATGGAATGGAGCTATCTTCTGGACAGAAATACAAAATCACCTTCTCCAAAAAGATATCCAGTCTTAAGGTGTTGTCTGCAGACAAAGGTGATACTGGAGAGTATACCTTTGAGGTCTCAAATGAAGTTGGAAGTGATAGTTGCAAGATGCACCTTGGTGTTTTAGGTTAGTAGCCTAACATGATTTTTTTTTAATTGGCCACATACTGACATTTTATGAATATTTTAACTGTCAGTGAATGTGGTTGTTAAACTTTATTTAATGCTTAACAGTCTCCATTGTCTTTCTTTAATTATTATTTCTCGGGTGAAATATACCTTCAGAATATTTGCATCGCAGTCATAACTAATGACTATGTCTTTTAAACAGATAAAATTATCCCTCCCACATTCTCAAGAAATTTGAAGGATATGCACAGTATCATTGATAAACCTATTGAATTGGATTGCAAGGTCTCGGGTTCTGAACCTCTTACCATTTCGTGGTATCACAATGGCGAGGAGATCAAGAGTGGGCCAAACTATGAAATTAGTTTTGCCGAGAATACCTGTACGCTCAAGATGCCCATTCTAAAACTGTCTGATGCAGGATCATACATGTGTAAAGCAGTAAACAGTGCTGGAACTGCTGAGACTACTGCCTCACTTGATGTTAAAGGTCAGTATTTAGGTTTGAGAAAACTCTTAAAAATCGTGAAAATTCCTTCATGAAAGAATGATATGGTCAGATGTTAAGACTTTTTTGTAATTTATTCATTTGGCCTAGATAATGGAGTAACTTTCTCAGGTCCACAAAAAAAATTTCTTTTTTTCCTCACACGTTTATTGCAGAACCTCCATCTTTTGTGACACCCCCTCAGCCAATTGAGGCACTCCAGGGATCAAATGTCACATTCACTTCAACTGTGAGAGGAAGTGCCCCATTAAGGCTGAAATGGTTCAGAGGCAGTCAGGAGATTGTGTCTAGCAGAGCCTGTGAGATCACTCTGAGAGGAGACATAGCTACACTGGAACTCTTTAAAATTGACAAATCTCATGCAGGAGAATACACCTGTCAAATTATCAATGACGTTGGGAAGGAAAACTTCCCTGTGACTCTTTTTGTCAAAGGTTAGTTGGCATATTGCCTGTCTGATCAAACAGTTGTGCCCATGTTATAGCGAGCAACTTTATGTATAATTGTTTTAATTGTTTTAATCAGAATCTGCACGCTTTATCAAAAAGCTGAAAAACATCTCTGTTGAAGTGGGCAAGTCAATGGTACTTGAATGCACGTATGCTGGAAGCCCTAAGATTCTGGTGAAGTGGCATAAAGATGGCCAGGAGATCTTCTCCTCTTATAGATACAATATTACAACTACTGAGAACTCCTGCATCCTGGAGTGTCTTAACTGTGATAAAGAGGCAGGAGGAAAATACTCATGTGACGTTTCCAATGAAGCTGGCCATGACACCTGTGATGCAACAGTGTCCATTTTAGGTTTTTAATGTTATTGTTATTTAAAAATTATTGTTATTATATTCTGATTAAAACTATAGTCTGCATGCTTTCTTATTATTCCTGGTGTATGTGTGAATTTTAGAGCCACCATTCTTTATTGAGAGTTTGGAACCAATGGAAGTGACTACAGGTGATGCCGTCTGTCTGAAATGCCAGATTGGGGGCACTCCTGACATCAACGTCTTCTGGTTCAAAGGGGATGGCAAAGTTCGATCTTCTCCAACCTGTAGAATTGAGTACTCTAAAGGTGTTGCCTGTTTGAAATTAGCCAAAACCTCTAAAGCTGACATTGGAGAATACACATGCAAGGCAGAAAACAGCATTGGGTCTGCCTCTTCTAGCTGCCACTTAACTGTACAAGGTGAATGTTATGTCTGAAACCAGTTTCTTCAGCTCTTAAATGTTTGTTTATTTCAGGTGTCACTTAATGATGAACTAATTATGTAGTAACTTTAATTGTGTTTTGTTGAACCTTTTTATTTCCAGAGGTCAAGACACCACCATCTTTTCCCAAGAAAATTACTAGCATTCAGCAAACTGTAGGACGTAGTGTCCAGTTTGAGTGCCGTGTTGCAGGATCATCTCCACTGGAGATCTCTTGGCTTAAAGATGGTGAAGTTCTAAAGAGTAGCTCAGAGTACACTATGACTTTTGATGATAACTCTGCTGTACTGAGAATTGCAGAGGGAGAAATGAGACACTCTGGAGAATACACTTGTGTTGCAACAAATATTGTTGGAACTGCCTCTTGTAGAGCCAAGCTCACACTTCAAGGTCTGCTAATTTATATATTAATGTTTTATCAATGTGTGGTTCTTAACCTCAAGTGTTAACCTGTGCTAATGTGTCTAAGGCTTTGGGTTAATTGTACTGTTTAACCTTTCAGAGCCAAGATACCCACCTGTGTTTGATAGAAAGCTTTTACCTGTGGATGTTTCAGTTGGAAATACTGTGCAACTGGAATGCCACATGACTGGATCATTGCCTATAAAAGTCACTTGGTCAAAGGATCATAAAGATATTCGCTCAGGGGGCAATTATAAGATATCATGTGTGGAAGACACCCCGCAACTGACTATTCTTAAAGCAGATAAGGCTGACTCTGGCCTCTATTCTTGCCATGCTAGTAATGATATTGGGAAAGACTCTTGTTCAACAGAGGTCACTGTGACAGGTATCTGGTAATTGCTTATAAGTGTGGTTGTCTGCTCTTCAGTCTTACTTTTCTATGTAAATTCAGTCGTTTCCTGCTTGTAAGATCATTTTTTGCCTCCTTTTCCCTTCAAAATGGTCACTGGAAAAGTGATACTGTAAACTACTAAACCCTTCATGTTTGATGTTGTTTGTGCTAATTTGGGATACTTATGTGTTGTTAAAAATACAATACATTAAGTGTACATGATTTTTTTTATTCTTAGAACAAAAGATTCCACCAAGCTTCATCAAAAAGCCTTCAGCAACCCTTGAGGAAACTGAAGGCAAACTGTTGAAGATTGAGGCACGTGTTGCTGGATCACTGCCCATGATTGTCAACTGGTATAAAGATGACAAAGAAATCTTCAGCTCTGACAGATATGATATGACCTTCAGAAGCAACATGGCTGTGATGGTGATAAAGAGTTCCTCCAGCTCAGATAGTGGTACTTATACATGCAAAGTCACCAATGAGGCTGGTTCTGCTTCTTGCCAGGTTTTGGCTCATATTACAGGTGCATTTTTTTCTTCTAGACTGCATGCATTTTTGCAACTTTTGCAAACACTTCACTCTCTCTCTAAAATGGTACAAATCTTATTTCTGCATAAAGTCAGACAGAAAATTATTGTAGATTATACTTTTAGGACATTCTTTAAAACACCTTTTTAATTCTTTCATTATGGTTTGTGTTCTTCACTTTCATAATGCAGAGCGGAAGATACCGCCAAACTTTGACTTGCCTCTTAAACCTGTGACACTGAATGAGGGTGAGACACTTTCACTTAGCTGCCATGTACGTGGCTCTCCACCACTGAAAATTCAGTGGATGAAGGACAGAGGGGAGTTGATGTCTTCTGCTAGCACCAAGATCACCTTTGTAGATGGCACTGCTACACTAGAAATGGTTAATGTGTCTAAAACAGCTGCAGGAGATTACCTCTGTAAGGCAACCAATGAAGCTGGTAGTGAGTTCTGCAAGTCCAGAGTTACTATCAAAGGTATTTCTTTCCCAATCCATGTACATTTGTACATTTACTGTTTTTACATATGCAAGATTTTATATATACACTATATTTATATGTTTGTCACATTGTACATTCACTCATTGTACATTCTACTAAGAGCATTATCCTACCATTTAGGTGATTTTTGTTGTAACACTAATTATGAATTTCTCTTAATTACTAATGTTCTTTGTTATTGTAAGTATGACGTAAATTTCAGTGCCTCACTCATGACCAAAGTAAGCAAAGGTATCCCTTATTTGGCAATACTAAAGATGCCAATTTCCAGGTTTCTTGCACTGGTTTTGATGGCATTCTTGACTTATTTACAGATTATGGCCACTTGGCTTTTATACATCCATCTAATAGTTACCGGTCTTATTATTATCTCTATATATCATATTTTTGTTATGTAATCCTAATTAACAGAGAAGCCAAAAGCTCCTGCTCCCACTCCAGCTCCTGCAGTACCTGTAGCACCTGAACCAGTTAAGAAATTGGACAATTTGTTCTTCATTGAGGAACCCAAGAGTGTCCATATCACTGAGAGTAAGTACCCCGATTTTTTTTTTAGGCCAATGATTTATATCTTGATTAAATTGAGTGGTCACTCCCAGTTTATTGAGCCTTGATGCAAAGCACCTAGCAAGGGTGTTAAATTATAAAAAAATATACTTTTCTGAAAGAAAACAAACTGTCTTATCATTAATGTATTTACAGAGAGCACTGCGACGTTTATCGCCAAGGTTGGCGGTGATCCCATTCCTAATGTGAAATGGATGAAGGGCAAATGGAGGCAGATGACTCATGGTGGTCGCATTGCCATTGTGCAGAAGGACCAAGACGCCAAGCTGGAAATTAAAAATGTGACCAAATCTGACGCTGGACAGTATAGATGTGTAGCATCAAACAAACATGGAGAAATCGAATCCAGCACTGATCTTACTGTTGATGAGAGGAAAGAGGTTACACCTGAAATGGTCACACTGAAGAAGTGAGCTGGGGTTTAATGTTACTTTTATGATTTATTAAATAAGAATGCAGGTAGTTATAAAATAGAGCAACTAAACATTCATTTTTGTTTTTAGGACACCCTCAAAACAGAAAAGCCCCAAAGAGGACAAGGACATTGATATTGTTGAGCTGCTCAGAAATGTGGATCCCAAAGAGTATGAGAAATATGCACGCATGTACGGTATCACAGATTACCGTGGCCTTCTTCAAGCCATTGAACTGCTAAAGAAGGAGAAAGAAGAAGAACAAAGTGCAAGACCTGTGAGTGGTCTGTTGTAAATTTCATGATTTCATTCTGTTGTTTTGCAGAATGTTTGCATCTTATTCTGTTAAGATTTTATTGGAATGTATTTTCTTTTGAGTGCTGCCTGTAGACAGCTGTTAATATTGGGAGTAACTCAAAGATGCCACAGAAACAGACAGTGCTTTATTCTGTTGCCTTAGCTTCCTTTTTGATGCTTTTTTATCTTGGTTTTAGGAACTGGAACATACAAGACGTGAGTCAGAAGAAGACGATATATCAATTCTTGTGGCTGACTTACAGAAGAGAATGGAGCAAGCTGAGGTATGACTATGTGTTTATTTATAAGCACGATTTCATGAATGTTACGCTCTTCATTTTACTAATTTTTATATCAAAATACATATATTTCTCAATATATGAGGCGTACTGTTAAAATAATCAATCACAGGGTGGTGTGAAGATGCCCAGTTATGGTTACTACCCCAAAGTTGATTTCCTGTAACAGTGTTTTATTCCTTTTATACCACAGAAATTACAATTACAATTTTTAATTATTAACATATTTTTAAATCTGTTTCAAATTAGATTTAATATTGTGGAACATCTGTGAAATGTTAGCACTCCCTTTCCCTCACCAGCCTCTCTTTTCTCTCTCAAAAATGCAGCAAAGTGCAACATCCTTTTTCCTTAGACTTTCTCATGTAGGAAAATAGCTTTAGCTCTGTTATAATACACTGCCCCTAAAGATTCCTTTCATAAATGTTAAATAAATGGTTCCTTACAGAAAGCTTCATCATATAGTAAACATTTTTTAAACAACTATAACTTAACTATACCTTAAAACCATGGACACAGATTATGTGGAGTGTCTACCATACACACTTTGTGAATAAAGTTACTATAGAAACAACAATATATTAAAACAAATACATTAATATAAACCTTTGATTTGGCTTGCAGCTACTGTCAGAGCTGCTGTAAGAAAATTAAACAACACTGTCTGACCAATCAGATTCAAGAATCTAACAGTTCTGTGGTATATTGTGTGTCTGTTTATATGTGGTATGTTTGTTTATTTTTTACTCACACATACCCATTCCTTTCTTGTCTTTTACATGCAGCCTATATCACTAATCAGAGACATCACTGACCAGACTACAGTTGCAAATAGAGAGGCTGTGTTTGAATGTGAGATCAAAATCAACTACCCAGAGATAACACTGTCCTGGTACAAAGGCACCCAGAAACTCGATACAAGTGACAAGTATGAGATTAAAGTTGTTGGTGACCACCACATCTTAAAGATCAAGAATTGCCAGACCCGGGACGAGGGCAGTTATCGCGTTGTATGTGGACCACATATCTCCAGTGCTAAATTGACAGTGTTGGGTATGTATTATATCTCAGCTATGCGGTTATTTCTTGTAGAAATCCTTCAGAAAAACAATGGTTTATGGATAGCTATGCAAATAAGGTTTATATTTAGATTCAACAGGAGGCATTAGCTCTAATTTCAGTCAACTTTTAACATTTTTACATTTTGAAACATCTCTCCATTCGATGCTAAAAATGTGGGAGTTTATTGTGTTCTCCTTTTTTGTTACAGAAGGTGAAGTGGAACAGCACATGGAGGATGTTGCCGGTAAGGAAGGCCAAACCTGTGCACTCACATGCCTGTTCTCCATACCTAATGCAAAGGCCCAGTGGTTTAAAAATGGAAAGCTTTTAGAGCCTCATGGCAGGTTCACATATTCTGTGGCCAATTACACTCAGAAGCTATCAATTAAAGATGTTAGGCCTGAAGACCAAGGAGAATATACCTGCAAATATAAAAACCTTGAAACAACTGCAAATCTTTGGGTTGAAGGTGTGTATCGTGTCATCAAACTCATAATTTTATCATATAAAAAATTAGATCATCTACTAACCTCTTCCATCATCATCTGTGAAAGTCTTGTGTTGGACCAAAGCACTCTTCTCTTGAATGTTTGTACCATCTTCATTTTTTGTATGGATGTCATGGATAACTGAAAATGGAGAATTGAAGAGCATTCTGATGTTTTTTTCTTTAAAGATGACTGAAAAACCTTAATGAAAAGTCTTTATGTTACTTATGTATACATTAAGTCAAGCAGAGCAGGCTTCTTAACCATCAAACTTGCGTCATCTCTCTTCAGCGGAGCAAATACATTTCACTAAACGCATCCAGAACATTGTGGTTCGGGAACGACAGTCTGCAACTTTTGAATGTGAAGTGTCCTTTGACAATGCAATTGTAACATGGTACAAGGACATATGGGAGCTTAAAGAAAGCCCAAAGTATACATTCAGGAGCGAAGGCCGACGACACTTTATGATTATCCGCAATGTAACTTCGGAGGATGAAGGTTTGTCAAGCTGAAATCCTGCTGGATTCCATTTTTTATCTCTCTGATTTTCATCTTAATATTCGTCTGGTTTCAAAACAGACTCAACTAATCTGATCAAAAATTCTTTAGGCGTATATTCAGTGATTGTCAGATTGGAGCCCAGAGGCGAAGCCAAAAGCACAGCAGAGCTTTACCTGTCAGGGAAAGGTCTGTAAAGCCTGTTAGCACCTGTTAGTATTCACAGAAAGTGCATATTCCAGTGCATTTATGTCTATAACACTATTTTACTGTACCTCCTTTCACAGACATTGATGTAGGAAGGGTACCTTATGGTAAGTATTTTAGTACAAAGAGCCCATTATACCATTATATAGTAAACTTAATTATGCTACGTCTATCGTAAGAATTCTATATTTCCAATTGTATTTCCTAGAAATTAAATTAATATTTAAAACCCTCCAGATATTCCTGACTCATCAATACAATTTCCTGAAGCACCATCTGCGTTTACTGTCGAAGGTAAGAAAGGGACTTGAATATAAATTTAGCTCTGAAATCCTAAATTCTGATAAACACTCCTCACTGATTTGATACTTTATTTCTGAAAGCTGAATCATCTGTTGAATACTATCAATATGAAGAAAAGATGGAAATTCAAGGTATACCATATACTTGAGCTTTCTTACAAGATCATTCACTAAAATGGACCACATCAGTATTAACAAAAATCACCCTCTGTTTTTCCATTATATTAAATACAAATGATTAGTATAAGATTGTGAATGTAGGTATGCATGATCATCGGGGCATTGTTTACAAATAACCAATTAACATCACCAGATTTAAAAACTAAGAATGCTCAAATTAAGTCGACGATTTACCTGGTTCCTTAGTATATTAAACATTTTCAATGAACTCTCACCTTTTACCAGAGTATGAGTACAGAACAGAAGAAAGGATAGTAGAGGAAATCTCTGTTACAGGTATCACTGAGAGCTTTCCATTCTCACCCATTCATTTTAAATCAGAAGCACAAACTAACCCTCTTTGATCTTCACCAAAAATATGTGTTTGTTTCATAACAAACATTTGTGTTTGTCTGATCATTCTCCAAGGTGTCTCATACTGGGTCCTTTTCTAGATATGTGTTTGTCCTTGCTCTGTGCCTCTTCACCAAAGTCCATGTGTTTCTTCTTGTCTGTGTATCATCATAGAGATTTTCCTCTTTATCTTACCCTTGTGTTATTTGTGTTTCATCATTGTGTACATGTTTGTCATAGTCCATGTTATCCAACTCCTTATCTTATCTAAATGTGTTATCTAAAACATTTGTGATTTCACATTATTCTATTTTCTGTCCCAACAGTCCCAAGAATTCCTGTGGAAGAGATTGTTGAGAAGAAGGCACTTGGAGTGAGAGAAGAAGTACCAAAAAGAGGTACTCAGTGATAAAAGAATGTTGGCTGTTGTGTGTTGGCAAACATTAGGGACGTATCAATACCCTTTCCCCCTCAAACTGAGTACAAGTACATGTTTATGTAACCAACTTCTTGAACAATCATGGATTCCACGGAACATTTTACTTAGCTCTGTTTATGTTAGTTGCTGCCTTGTACTGTTAACAATGAACTCTTTGTGCTGAGTGCTGGCTGACCTGAGTGCACAGAACAGTCTCAGTGAGTGTGGTGACTAAAAATGAGCACAATGTACTGTAATGTTTGCACAAGCAAAGTGTAAAAGCTGGTGAAAGGAAGCATGAATGTCTAAGTGTTCATTGACCTGAAGTACTCTCATGTGCTCCAGTCTCTCTGCATGTTCGCTTCACTGCTCCACCCCGTGAATCTCTCTGTATGTGTGCAGATCACTGCACCTTGTGCTTAATCTTTATAAAAAGTACTGCTCTATAAAAATGCAGTTTAAAGGCAGTAAGATGCTTTTTTTTTATCAGCTTGCTTGTATTCCACAGAGCATAGTTTGCAGTCTGCTTTGCTTTGATCATTATTCATGAAATACATCTAGATTGCTCTCATTTCATGTTGTCTGTTCATTAGTGTTGCAGTGTACAATCGGCTTACATTACATACTATCTCATGGTACTGGGTGTTGGTATAGAAGAATTCTTATGAACATGAGTTAATGAGCATGGCAGCAATACCAATACCCATGACCAGTATCAGTATCAAGGCATCGCTAGCAAACATGCTAATGTCATCTTCACCTTTTCTGTGTCTTATGTCTAGTTAACATCCTTTGTATTTGTTTTGTCTTCATATGCACTATCATAGTTGCTACGTTTTTTGGCTTACTGTTGTTCTTGATTACTTTCTTTCTTTTTATGTTATTTGTGATAAGTTCTTTCTGTCTGTCTGTTTCTAAAACATAAAAGATAAATATGTCATTGTGGCCTGCTGATTAATTTATTAACACTGCTCATGCAAGAACCCACAGTTTGTAGATTTTATCTAATGTATTAATTGTTTTTTAAGTTCCTGAGATGGTTGAGAAACCAAAGGAGAAACCTACACCAGTTGAGGAAAAGATAGAAGCACCATTAAAAGGTATATAAAATTCTCCATGTTATGTTGTATAGTAAAATGTTGTAAACAACCAAATCACGATATATATTTTTGGTGTCTTTTTGTCAAGTCTCTTGAATCAATCTTTTTTTCATTCTTAACTCTTGCATTTTTGTCTTTGGCTTACTTAAATGCATGATTCTTCATCACTAATAATAAAAATATATTGGAAAACATTTTCAAGTACCCGAAGTTAAGAAACCTAAAGAAGAAAAAGTCATACCACTCAAAGTAGAAGAACCTAAAGAAGAAAAAGTAGAAGAACCTAAAAAAGAAAAAGTCATACCTCTCAAAGTAGAAGAACCTAAAGAAGAAAAAGTCATACCACACAAAGTAGAAGAACCAAAAGAACTTCCCACTAAAAAAGGTAATATTGTCAATGTCATTTATTCATGTTATAGTTCTGGTGCTGTTTTGTCAAAGTTTTGTTGATTTGTCCTTTGTAAGATATGTGTGAAGTTATATGAAATTTTATATATTAACTCTTAATTTTTTAACTCTTTAGTCCTATGCTTGTCCTAAGATGTTTGTAAGTTTGAAATACAAGTTTAAAAGATGTCGTTGTTTTTTAAAGTCAGTAAACTGTTTTCTTTGTGAATTTCTACTTTCGATATCTTAAAAGAACGCGAAGTGGTACCTGCTCCTCAGCCAACCCGAGTTGCTCCCGAGAAAGGTATTTGTCCACTCTTTTACCTTCTACTAGTCAAACAGTATGTGTATAATTTTTGCTTTCATTTACATTTTTGTTGTATCTTTGACATTTCATATTTTTCTTTACAGTCTGCTACAGTGTGAACTTTTTCTGTTTGTCAAAACAAAGTGGAATTATTTGATGTGTTTTGTAATGATACTTTTGTGTTTCTGATTCTATTCTGCTCTGTATTGTTTTTTTGATTGTCTTTGATGTTGTGCTGTGATCAGATTTTTCATATTTGTTGTCGAGTCTCTTATCTGTTGTATAGAGCATGTACTTTTTTTTCTGTATGGCTCACAAAAATATTGTCCAACCTTGTTAAAATAATTGTTTCCAAAGTTTTACAGCTTCTTAACATTTTGTGTTGCATAAAAAAAGTGCCAGAAGCTGTAGCACCTGTGGTTCCCAAGCCTAAACCTAAAGAACCTACACCTAAACCCCCACCAGTACCTGAAATCATACCAGAGCCCATGCTGAAGGCCAAACCTGAGCCTACACCTGAAAAGAAGCTAGAACCAAAGCCTGAACTGAAGCCTGTACATCAGAAAGAAATTGAACCAACTCCAGCCAAAGGTAGTTTTTGTCACTCAAGCTTACTGCTGTGTTTTTGTGTGCTTTAGCCCTGTATGACGCTGTATGTTTGTCCTACTTCCACTTTGGAAGTGAATCTTCTTTGTCACAGTGTCTACTTTTATGAAATGTGATTTAAAAGAAAAAATATCTTCTTTTAAGTTCCTTTGGAGTTAAAGAAACCAAAACCAACTGAACCAGAACCACCAAGGGCAGTACCTACCAAACCAGAACCAGCACAAGTCACTGTGGTTCCTAAGGACATAGTCCCTCAAAAAGGTATTAGTACATGATACTTGTATGTGTATGTCCTGCTGTAAATGTGAGTGTGTTGATTTGGTTTTCATCAGCCATGCTCTTATGGGCAAATTTTGGGTTGTTTTTTTCAGTGGCTGCTTGTTGAATTGTTGTCCTTGTTTTCTTCTTGTTTAAGAATTCTTCTATACAAATAATAAACACATCAATTAAGTAAAATCCAATCATTAAAACAATGTTAAAGGTATAAAGTTTGAATTAAATTTGAGAATTAAATCAAATGAACAAACATTAAATGCATGTTCAGTCATCAAGCACTAACATAATTAGTTTAATGGTCATTTGTACAGTATGCTGTAATATTACACAAAACAGGCAATGCCATGTATGTGAATCTTGTGAATCATTGTGTAAATATCTCTTCTCCTTTACGATTTTATACTGATTGTGTCAAAATTCTTAAAACAGTGCTTTCTTAAAGCATTGTGCTAAACTTCAATGTTCTTTCAAAGTACAAGAACCTTCCAAGAAGCCAGAGGTTCCCTCATATATATCTGTAGAGAAAGAGGAAGTGCAAGAAGAAAAAGCATTGTTCAGGAAAGACATCACAACTATCCCTAAAGTAGAAGACAAAGAAGAAAGGAAAAAGAAAGCTGTTCCTGGCCACAAGGATGTAACACCTGTACCTAAACAAAAAGTTACACCTGTCACAGAGACCATGTTGGAAACCAAGCCTGAGCTTAAAACTGAACGTAAACCTGAGGTCAAACCTGAAACTAAACTTGATGTTAAGCCAGAGCCCAAACCTAAGGTCAAACCTGAGCCAAAACCTGAGATGAAGCCAGAGCCCAAACCAAAGATTATGACTGAGCCTAAACCTGAGATCAAACCTGAGCCTAAACCTGAGGTTAGGCCAGAGCCCAAACCTGAGGTTAAGCCAGAGCCCAAACCTGGGGTTAAGCCAGAGCCCAAACCTAAGGTTAAGCCTGAGCCTAAACCTGAGATCAAACTTGAACCTAAACCTGAGGTTAAGCCAGAGCCCACACTTAAGGTTAAGCCTGAGCCTAAACCTGAGGTCAAACCTGAGGTTAAGCCAGAGCCCAAACCTAAGGTTATGTTTGAACCCAAACCTGAGATCAAACCTGAACCTAAACCTGAGGTTATGCCAGAGCCCACACCTAGGTTTAAGCCTGAGCCTAAACCTGAGGTCAAACCTGAACTTAAACCTGAGGTTAAGCCAGAGCCCAAACCTAAGGTTATGTTTGAACCCAAACCTGAGATTAAACCTGAACCTAAACCTGAGGTTATGCCAGAGCCCAAACCTGGGGTCAAACCTGAACCTAAACCTGAGGTTAAGCCTGAACCCAAACCTGCAGTTAAGCCTCTGCCTAAACCTGAAGTCAAGCCAGAGAAACCTGCACCTGAGAAGAAACCTGAGTCACTTCTACCAAAAGGTAGTCTTTGTCTCTTAGTGATATTATCTTAGTTGGTTAATGTCTAATTTTGTCTCAAACACTTTTAGTGTCTTTACTTATTGTGTGGTGCTGTGAATTTGTCTAGCTTCTGATTTGGAAGCATATCCTCTGTCACTCTGCCTGTTTTATGTTTAATCTTTAAGTGTAACTTAAAACCACAATATGTGTCATTTTAAGTTCATGTGGAAGAAGAGAAACCAAAGCCAACTCATCCCAAACCAGCACAAGCAGTGCCCACTAAACCAAAACCAGCCACTGTGGTTCCTAAGGAAATATCTCTTCAAAAAGGTATTAGTTCATGACTTTTGTCAGCACATCTTCTGTGCATGTGTCTGTGTTGTTTTGTCCTCTTATTAGCCACGCTCTTATGGGGAAAACAAGTGGCGCTTTGTTGAATTACTGTGTTTGTCCGGTGTCTTGTTCTTTTTTTGTATTCAAAACTCTTTCAAATTCAGATTCAAAAGTTGCTTTACTGGCATGATAAATATTAACATTTGCACTGCCAAACTCTTATAGTACTGAAGAGTGTGGTAACAAATAGAAGAACTCTTTTTAATTTCAATGTTTTTTTAAAGTGCAAGAACCTTTCAAGAAGCAAGAGATTTCTTCATACATACCCGGACAGAAAGATAACGAAGAAATGTCACTGTTCAAGACAGAAATTGTGTCTGTCTATAAACCAGAGGACAAACAGAGAGATACTGTTTTACCTAAAAAAGATATTAAGCAGCCTGAGGTTTCTCAGAAGAAAGCAAAACTGAAAGATGAAGTTTCTCCTAGGCCTACATCAGAAGAAGAAGAAATAAGGCCCAGTAAGCAAGAAGTCATTTCAACTAAAAAAGAACAAGCAGAAATAACAACCATGTCTAAGACAGAAAAGAAGGGATTAGTTTTAACTTCTGAAGCAGTAATGGTGTCTCAAGAACTGAAGGTAGCACGTGTGCCAAAAATAGAAGAAATGACAGATATTCTACACAAGAAAGAATTTGTCTTAACTTCAGAAAAAGAAATGGTCCCTCAAGAACTTCAAGTAGAACCTGTACCAAAAACAGATAAAAAGGACATTATTTCACTTAAGAAAGAAGAATTTATTTTAATTTCTGAAGAAACAGTGGAACCTCAAGCACTGAAGGTAACACCTGTCTTGAAACCAAAGAAAATGGAAGACATTCCCCCTACAAAGAGAGAATCTGTCTTAATATCTGAGGAAAAAATGGTCCCTCAAGAACCTAAGTTAGTGCCTATACCAATTACAGACAAAAAGGAAGGTATACCACTTAAAAAGAAAGAATTTGTCTTGACATCTGAAGAAAAAAGTGTGTCTCAAGAGCTGAAGGTAGCATCTTTGTCAAAAATAGGTGACAGTACAGGTGTTCTACATGAGAGAGAATTTATCTTAATTTCTGAAGAAATGGTTCCTCAAGAACTTAAGGCAGAACATGTAACAAAAATAGAGCAAAAGGAAGGTATCCAACTTAAGAGGAAAGAATTTGTCCTAACTTCTGAAGAAAAAATTGTGCCTGAAGAGCTGAAGCTAGCAACTGTGCCAAAAATAGGCAAAAAAGAAGGTATTCCACTTAAGAAGAAGGAAATTGCCTTAACTTCTGAGGAAGAAATACACCCTCAAGGACTTAAGGTAGAACCTGTACCAAAAGCAGACAAAAAAGAAAGTAGTCCACTTACAAACAAGGAACTTGTCTTAACCTCTGAGGAAAAAACCTTGTCTCAAGAGCTGAAGGTAGCACCTCTGTCAAGAATAGATGAAAGAAGAGGTGTTCGACATAAGAAAGAATTTATCTTAATTTCTGAGGAAGAAACTGAGCCTCAAGAAATTAAGGTAACACCTGTGCCAAAAACAGAGAAAAAGGATGGAATTCCACTTAAGAAGAAGGAACATGTCTTAACTTCTGAAGACAAATTTGCAGCTCAAAAGTTGAAGGAAACTCCTGTGCCAAAAGTAGAAGAAAAGGAAGATATTCTGTTCATAAAGAAGGAATTTGCTATAACTTCTAAAGAACAAGAATTTGCTCATCAACAGCTGACTGTAACACAACAGCCAAAAATAAAAGAAAAGGAACAGGTTCTACTTAAAAAGAAAACTGATTTAACTTTGAAAGAAGCAGAATTAGCACCTCAAAAACTTGAGATAACACCTGATATTGGAAAGGAAATAAAATATCTTATAACTCCAAAGAAAGAAGAAGCAATGTCACAAAAGACAGAAATAATAACAGCCATGCCTGAAAAACTTCTATCTAAGAAGACTGAAGTTGTTTCTTCTGAAAAAGAACCTCAGCTTCAAAAAATAGTGATAGTTCCTGGGATTAAATCTGAAGGGGAGGAGGATGTTCCACTTAAACAAAAACCTGCTCCTTCTCTGAAGAAAAAAGAATTTGTGCCTCATAAGAAAGAGGATACTCTTATTCCTGCAAAGGATGACAGCAAAGTTTTCCAAAAAGGTGTTACTCCTGCAAAAGGTACAATGGCAATTAATGCCTTATCTTTCTTATCTTTACATGATTTTCTTAAAATGAACTCTTTAAATATAAATCTTTACTGTTCCACGTTACATGTTGTCTTAAATGTACATACTCTTAATCAGGCATACAAAAGCCGGCTCTTAACTGGGTAAATGTACATACTCTCAGACTGTGTGAATCTCCCACTTTTCTTGTTCACAAAATCTTTTCATTCGCTAGAGTGATATCTTATATATTAACCTGTGTATTTCTGTTGGTTTCTTATGCATCATTCTTGATACTGCACCTAATAGCAATTTAAATCTTTTAAGTTCTTTTGGAGCCAAAAGAAGAACTACCAAGAAAACTGGATTCAATTCTTGTCTCTCCAGAGAAGGTCAAACAAGCCCAAGGTAGAGCATGAGCTTTAATCATCTTTATCTTCTTCAGTAACCTCTTGATTTTCATTCTTTGTTTTTTGCTTTATGACTTCTTATGTACATTGCATGTGTGTGCTTTGATTGGAATTTAAGTGTTTTAAGTGACCCATGCAAAAGTGAGAACAAACAAAAAAGAGAATGTGTGTTAATGTAAACAAATAATATATTTATTAATAATATCTCATTTAATCATTTTTATAGGATTTAATTTTAGCAAATATATATTGTGTCACATGAAAGAAACATATTTATGTATCTATTTATTTTTAAAATGATAGAAAAATACCTGTTACAAATCATTTGGAATTTTTACTCAGAAATTTGAATACATAAATATTTTTTCTTATAAACCTTACTGTCCTTTAAAGATACACATGTCAGCATGAGACCAGAAGCAGTCTTACCCAAATCTATTGTTGTAGCTGAAATGACTTCTCAGAGAAAAGAAACACCAACCAAAAGAGGTATTTTGATCCATAGATCCTGTATAATGACTTATCTGGATATTGCGATGTTTGGCCTTGGTCTTAAACTTAAACTTATCAAGACTGTACAAAAATACATATTATCATTTTTTTGCCAACTTGTAGTATATAATATGTGCCTCTTAAAAACGTTTTATTTTCTTCTGGATACACATCTCAGAACTGCAAGCATCACCTTTGAATCTCCAGACAAAAGTTCAATCTCTGGTACTTACAGAGAAAACGCCATTAATGTCACTTATGACTGAAAAAGCTTCTTATGAAGAAGAACCTCTACAGCCAGAAGAAGTGTCTTTTGAGAGAATAACTGGAGACAACTACATTGAAGAGGAGGCTTCTCTTAATAAAAACAGATCCATGAAGGGAGGACGGAAGGATACGGTGGAAGAAGACATTTTCCATAGACATGTCAATGAAGATCATCAAATTCCTTTCCAATCTCTTAGTAATGTAATCTCATCAGATAATCAGAATGAAAAGCAAAAATCTTCCAAATTAGAACCCATTGGTGATAAAATGAAAAATATTCAAGAAATTGGAAAAGAGTGTAACCAAAAAGAAGAAGGTATAAGGAAAGCCATGGGTGTTTTAGAGAGAAAGATCAGCACTAATAAAAATAGTTTAGAGGATGATCAGGTCCCACAATTAGAGAACCTTCCAAGTAGTGCTAGAAGTATGGAAATAGTAGAGAAACAAGAAGCAGTGGAACATAGTATAGAGGAGGATATTCAAAAGAATGGTAATGTACCAGTGAAAGTCCATGGAAGAAAGGAGGCTAGGTCAGAAAGCACATTATACTCCTTGGTTGATAGTGAAAAACCTGAAAATTTAGCCTGCAAAAGTCAAGGGTTATCTAAGGATGATATTTACTCTGATTCTAATCTAAAGGATCTTTTAGTAACATCAAAAACAGGAATGCCATTGGCAAAAAATATAGCATCAGTAGAACTAACAGATCAAGATTTAGTAAATAAAGATGTCCAGCCAATCAGCGGGGTCAAATTTATAGCTACCAAATCTGAAACAACTGATCAGATAGACATGTCAGAAGACCTTAAAAAAAGTAAGCTCAATTTGACAGATGCAAGAACTAAATATGAAAGACAAGATATTCCTCAAAAAGACAGGTTGTCCCCCATTCTCAAGGCAGAGAGTCAGGCAGATACTCAGTGCAGAATAGTAGATGATGAAAAGCCTATGGACACAACAAAAAGAGAAAGCCTTAGAAAGAATGAATTTTTGCTTCCAAAAGAAACTGAACAAACAGTATTACAAGAGCATATGCTATTCAGAGACAGTCCATCATCTGTCTTTGATGACACTAAAATCATTAAACCTGGCAGTACTTTTCAGCCATATTTACCAGCACAAGAAAATAAAACATATCTGAAAATGATTAGTCATCCTCAAATTTCTGATGAACAAATAGATGTTGTGTCTCCTGATATGCCAAAACATGTAGATGATAAACCTATTGAAGATACACCCGTTAAAAGTGAAGAAATCAATTTAGAATATAGAGAAAAGGGTGAAAAGGATGAAGCATGTACAAAATTGACACATAGCACTCCTCTGAGAAAGAGTGATTCATTAAAGGAGGAATCAGTATCTCCCAACAAGGAGATCACTTTTACTAAAGTGCAAAAATCTTTACATCTGGAGGAAGATCTTCGTGAGGGACCAAAAAGGTCCACAGAAGAAAATCCTATCAATGAGATTAATTTTAAAGAGGAAAAATGTCAGCCTAAAACAGACACATTTAATGGCAATGTTGGTTCAGAAGCGTTAAGCATTCCTAAAGAGATATATCTAATGAAGCCTATGCAGGATCACTCTGTGAAACCTATCAAACAAGCTGTAAAAGAAATCAAGAAGTCATCTCATTCTGCAGAAGATGTGAAAAAGAGAGGCGTTTCAGGAAAAGAAGAACCAATACTTTTGGAAGGAGACAGTGAGACCCACAAAGTTCCCAACATTGTACAAC
This sequence comes from Pangasius macronema, assembly GCA_037577455.1. Taxonomy (NCBI): domain Eukaryota; kingdom Metazoa; phylum Chordata; class Actinopteri; order Siluriformes; family Pangasiidae; genus Pangasius; species Pangasius macronema. The sequence continues at coordinate 24,497,296 of CM074949.1, forward strand.
CTAAAGACAATGAATCTTTGAAAGAAGCACCTTTACCTTTAATGATATCAGCTTTGCCAAACAATGATGGGTCATTTATGTTGAGAGTTTCTGATCAAAAGACTGAGCCCTTGCCACATGATGAGAAGAATATTATAAAACTAGAACATATATCTAGTATTAGTGAAAACAAAATTACCAAGAAACCATTCAAAGCCATAGAGCAAACAGAAAGGGAGAATTCTTACTTAAATAAGAAATATATTCAGGAGGAGAAATCTCTTCAATCAGGGGATGTAATATTACCCTCATACGAAAGTGGTGAATTGCCTAAAAGTCTTCTGAAATACCGAGATGATGTTGAGGAAGATGATTCCACTAAACCACTGAAACCCTTTGAAACACCAAAGGATGATTCTGAAGATACTACATTTCTTAAAACTGAACAGTTTCCATGCAGTGAAATATCTACCCAAGACTATGAAGAACACTCTTTGGACAAAAAAGAAATCTTGCTTAAAGTGAAGCCTACCTCAAAGATGGATCTTATACAACAGCATGAATTCACTCTTCCAGTGAGAGGTATTAGAGACATGGTCTTGCGTGTTTATTGCATCAAGAACTCTTATAACCACTCTTGCGCACATTTAACACCACAAAGAGATGTTGCGTTATCAAACAGTCTCACTGTGTCTTGTTAGTGTGATAGAGTGACTGAAAAATGGTCCATACGCACTTTTGATTGTGGTTGTATAACACTATCCTGTTATATTAGTTAAAATGAAGCCCTTTTCTTCTGAAAAACAAACTTTTTCCATCACGTTCACTGTCTGTATGAGTCACTTCACTTGTATGAAATTCTCACTACTGGATCACTCAGTGGATTCACATATTAATATTTTAAAGAAATAATGACTTCTAACATTATTTTATATGTAATGTTCTTAAGTGCCTGAACCAGAGAAGAAGGCTCCTTCAGAAAAGCCAGCCATTCCTCTGAAAAAGGAGGACATTGCTCCCAAAGGTACAAAATTATTTTGATCAGACACTGTACGCTGTGTTATTTTAGGTGTGTTATTTTGTTCTGGTCTCTCTTAATTTGTTTTATTTTTTCTTGAAAATCTGAAAATCCCTTTTCAAATATATGGCTTGATAATCTGGCCATACTTTTTCACAGTTGAAAAGAAACCAACTCCAGAGCCTACAAAGAAAATATCTCCAGTTGAAGGTATTTTTATTTTTTACTCTTTTTACACTTACCTTGTCTTAAATCTCACCTCTTATTAATATTTTCTATCAGTTATTAACATATTCTTTTTGTGTGTTTTTTTCACCTATTTATAACATCCTATATATGCATACATTCTGTTAGAAGCATTAACGTGTTTTCTGTCAGTCTTTCTGTGTGTCTGTGTATACATGTTTGTCTTGAAAATCCGAAAATCCCTTTTCAAATATATGGCTTGATAATCTGGCCATACTTTTTCATAGTTGAAAAGAAACCAACTCCAGAGCCTGCAAAGAAAATATCTCCAGTTGAAGGTATTTTTTTNTCCTATATATGCATACATTCTGTTAGAAGCATTAACGTGTTTTCTGTCAGTCTTTCTGTGTGTCTGTGTATACATGTGCTATAACCTGAATACATGGTTGTGTGTAAACACCTGACATGAACTTATCTCTGAAGTGGCAATGCAAATTAATCTGTGTATTAATAGGATCTTTAATCTTTAAGATCTTTCTGTACTTTGAATGACACACAGTTAAAAAAGAAGCACCACCAGAGCCTGCAGTTGTGCTGGAAGCAAAGAAAGTTCCTCCTGTTGAAGGTAGTTGGACTTTTATTAGTTAATGCTGAATAATCATTCAGTCATCTTAAATTTATGTTTCTGTATGTTATTAATGTTGTTTGCTTTGATCTTCTATAAGCTTCATCTGAAGTGCTAAATATATTGTTTGGCTTGTGTGACTTTCTTTGTGTTCTTCACATTTTAATTGCATTTTATGTGTAAAAAAAATCAACATACCGACAGCTGAGAAGGCTGCAACTGCAAAACATCCTCCCAAGCTAGTAAACAGACAACTTTTCCTGAAATTCCATCCTTAAATCCCAGATGTAGATGTTTCATTTTCAAAATAAGAATCTTCTTAAGTCAACTGAGTGGTACCTTAGTGAACTATTTGCACAGTTTTCTTCTTAATTTTATCCACTTCTTAGCCTCATCAGAGGTTTAAAATATTCTTACACACATGGATAGTTATATCATTATAGCTATGTCTGAAGCATTCTTAAACTTAGTGTACACTATGTCTTAAGTTCAAGAGAAGAGGAAGAAGTCTGAAGAACTTAAGACCATGGAGAAGAAGATAACAGAGACACCAGGTAGCAGAACAAGCAGAAGATTTAATTCTCACTGGATCACTTGCTGAAGAATTATCTTAAATATGATATTCTTGTGGCATTTCATTGACATTTCTTTTAAATTATTTTGAAGTACCCACACCATCAGAACCCAGTATATCAAAACCAACTGCAAAAGAAGATCAGATACATCTTGATCAACAACCTAAAGGTATCAAAGGTGGATTACCTTGACAATCCAAATACAGTTAATTTATCCATACTTGTTTCACCCTCTTACATGTCAAAATTCTTCACTTTTTTGTTGAAAGTGAACAGCACTTAACAGTGTAAAGCAGCGCTGTTAATATGTTGATGTGCAAGACCTCGGAAGACTTTACTGAATACTGACCATTTGTGAAGTGGCCAATAATATAAAATTCCGTCCCCCCTGCATACAACTGACGTGCATCCATCTCTTTTCTTTATCTTCATTATAATCTCTGTTCTAACTATATGTGTCTATATTTTTAAATCAGATGGTGAAAAGGAACCAGTTACTGCACCTGCACCCACACCTGTGAAAAAAGGTAAGAATGAAACTGACATATCTCTCAGTGAGATGTTTTGCCATGTTAGAAGTTGCGCTTTTTTGTATTATGCATCTAAATCTTTTTGATACGTTTCTCATGGGTTTTGACAGTATTTTTTTGTATCTTATTGTATTGTCATCTATTATATTGTGTTCTGTTGGTCATAATCTATGTGGTTTGTCATGTCCTTTTAAAGTTTTATATGTCCAAATGATCTGGTTTACATGTTACTGTATTTGTCGTGTCGGGTTTTGAGTATATTTGTTTAGCTTTTGTTCAGTATGTAATGTGAAAAAAATTTTCAAATCTAAAGGGAAAATTCTTATTACTGAGGAAGAAAAGCTAGAAATGCCGACTCTAAAGAAAGTTACAAGGATCTCCAAAGACAAGCATGAGGAACAAGAAACAGTGAAATTGAAGAAGGTTTATAAACCTTCACCAGAAGAACATGAAGAAATCAAGAAGGTCTATGCTGAAGCTGCCACTGAGATTTTAATTACTGAGAGTTATGAGGCTGAAAGGCAGTTTGAAAAATATGAACGTATCAAGAGAACTGAAATAATAAGACCTGAAAAAGACAAAATAACATCAGTGAAACGTGATGAAGAACCAGAAAAGATAAAAACAGAGGAAGAAAAGGTGGAAAAGCCAGACCTGAAGAAAATAGCAAAGATTCCAAAACAGGATGTGCCTGAGGAACCTGACCTGGCTTTGAAGAAAATAAAGAAATTACCACCTGAAACAAAAGAACAAGAAACAGTAAAATTAAAACCTTTTGAAAAACCTGGAAAACCAGTGCCTGAACCAGCAAAAGACACTAAAATAGAACCAATGGAAAAAGAACATGTATCTTTCCAAAAAGGCAGAGAACCTATTAGTTTTGAGAAAGCTGAAAAACCCCAAAAAGCTGATGAGCAAAAAGAACCTGAGGTCACCAAGAAAACAACAGAGCCTCCTAAGCCTGACGAGAAGATGCCAGATGAGGCTGTACATAAACCTGTTGATAGAGCTAAAAAAGATGAACAGGCAAAAGAGCCTGATACACCATTGTGGAAAGGTAAAAGGATCCCAAAACAAGATGAGGAACCTGAAAAGGTTCAGCTAAAGCCTTTCACAAAGAAGCCTTCAGCTGGATCACCAGAAGAAAAAGAAGCTCCTGAACCCAAGGAACGACAGCCAATAGAAATATCACCACCCAGTCGGACGCCAAAGACAGAAATCTTAAAGGAACCAAAAACCCCACAAAAAGAAGTTGAAATTCCTGAAAAAGAGGTTGAAAAGAAGCCATCTGCGGTACCTAAAGAAGAAGAAAAGAAGGAATTTCCTAAAAAAGTAACTCCTGTGAAAAAGGAGGTGACTCCAAAGAAGGAGGATGAGAAGAAGCCTCTAGTGATCAAAAAGGGCAGTTTGCCAAAGGAGCCTGAGAAAGAAGAGGTTATACTTAAACCCATTGAACTTGCAAAGAAGGGTTTGGAGCCTAAAAAGTCTCCTTCACCCAAGGTGACTCAAGCAGAACCAACTGAACTAGCGCCACTGGAAAGGAAGCCAAGTGTAGGTGTGGGTAAGAAACCACTCCCTGAAAAAGTTTCCCCCAAAGAATCAATTGAAAGTGTTATCCTGAAAAAAGTGCCTAAGAAAATTTCACCTCAGGAGAAAAGCATTGAAGAAATTCCTGCAGTGCCTAAGAAAATTTCACCCCAGGAGAAAATGACTGAAGAAATTCCTGCCGTTCCTAAGAAAATTTCACCCAAGGAGAAGAAGATTGAAGAAATTCCTGCAGTACCTAAGAAAATTTCACCCCAGGAGAAAAAGATTAAAGAAATTCCTGCAGTAAAGGGAAGTGAAGAGATTCCCTTAATAAAAGAGGTGTCCCCTGGAGTTGTGGAATTAAGAAAAATGTCAACACAAATGGAAGAAGAAGCATTTGAAGAGGAGATGGCTGAGGTTGGAGATGAGGAGGAAGATGAGACATGGGGATGGGAGCTTTCTCCTCAAGATAGCTATGCTTCTGAAGACACAGAGTATTTGGAAGAAGGTGCGCTTGAGACTGCTGGGATACCAGGAGGTAGACGAGGTGAGAGGGTGACTGTGGCTCCTCACCAGTGAATGTCCTTTCATCCCAGTCTTTTATCCCATTCTCCAGAAACCAATCTTTTTTTGTACCCTGAATAATCATCCTTCCCATCTTCATATCCATAATGAAAAACATTCTAAATGTTGTCTGTCTTCATATGTCAGTCTTTAAATGGAATGTATGTTGTCTTTTAACATCTTCTCATCTTATTAAATGTATGTTTGTCCATATTGTGAGTTAACCATCGGGGTACATCCATTGGTGCCATCTTTTGTTACATTAATGAAACTTATTATTTCATTCATTTGTGGCATGACTATCATACTCATGAGTCATACCATACCCTATGTTTATTTCCATTTAATCAAGATTCCCTTTCTGTTGTTATTGTTACAATTACATATAAATTCTATGCATATTTGCTAGTAATGCACATCTGCATATCCATGAAATGAAACTTATTTTTGACAATTTTGTTCAGAGGGAAAACCAAAAGAAGAGGCCGCGAGAGGGCGGGGACTGAAACGTAAGTGTTTTCGAAATTTCATTATCTGTGTAGTATACATTGTTTATTTTCCAATTACATTTGAATCCAAGATATAAGGATGTTTCATTAAATGCATTTGCAAAAAAAAGACACACACACAGACTGTATGTAATTTATTTTCAGTGGAGAGTTGCAAAGGGGAAGCCAGGAGCACCCAGTATCTATGGATGCAAATTTTTTAATCTGATCAAGGCTGCAGATATTTGAGTCATTAGTAGTTTTGCATTTTATATCCCATCTACATAGTAGTCATTCATATTATTGTTACATATATTGATTATTAGTCAAACTGAGTAATAAATTCTTTGAACCGATATATTTGGTTGTGGTATGCTAACTAACTGGTGTTAGCTAGTTAGCATTACAGCAATAAAAATAACTTGAGTTCATCATATACTTGTCATAATTTGATAATTTTTTTTTTTTTACTGGCATCCAGCATCCTCTTAATCATCTTTTTATTTTTCAACTGTATATTTGTCACAATTGATTTCTTACTACATTTAAAACAGTATGCCTGACCCAAATTTATAATGCTTTTTTATGTAGCTGTCCTCTTATTCTGTATGCTTACTTCATCTTTCCTTCGACACATCCTCATAACTTGCCAGTTCATTTTACATGCACAAACACGCTTTTACAAGCATGCCTACTTTTTATAATCCTTGAGTGATACAGCCTAATCTCCAAATGTTATATTCTGTCTTTTACACTTCTTGTCATGTTTCAGTATTCCTTGTTCTTGTTCTGTTAGTGATTTTATATTATTGTACTTCCTAAAACTAAAATTAGGCTCACACTATATTGGCTGTTTTTGTTATTCATTGTTCATGAACCATTTCTTTTATTCTGTTTGCTCTATCTCTATATCGTTTGTCTATCTGTCTTATTTTTGTATTTATTGTCTTTTTCAGTTCTTACTTTTGCTTATTCTATTTAATATATGCCTTTATTTAACACCACTTGTAGACAAATGTTTAACAATCCCCCTTATTTGCATTATAGCCAAACAAACTCCATCTCCTGGTGATGCAGGACGTGGAAGAGGACTGAAACCTGGTGCTGGTGGTGACAAACCTCCAGGACAATCCCCATTTGAATACACGCTAAAGGCTGTTCCTCTGAAGTTTGTAAAGGAGCTTAAAGACATTGTGTTGCAGGAGGCTGAGTCTATTGGTTCCTCTGCTGTGTTTGAGTGCCAGATTTCTCCTTCTACTGCTATAACTGCATGGATGAAAGATGGAAGCAACCTAAGGGAGAGTCCAAAGCACAAGTTTACTTCTGATGGAAAAGACCGCAAACTGGCAATTATTGATGTCCAGCTGTCTGACACAGGAGAATACACATGTGTTGGCAAGCTTGGAAATAAAGAGAAGACCTCCACTGCCAAACTTATTGTTGAAGGTAATATATACTAATGTGTTTTCATATATGCAGTGTTTAGTCTCTTTGAATGGAACACTGGCGTGTTCTCCCCTCTGTGTGGTTCTTTGTGCAGGTGTATACACAGCAATCACACTAGGGTATGGACCAAAACAACTGGTCCGAGAGTGTCTGAGTGAGATGGTCACAGTCTGCCTCTAGTTGAACTTGTGTAGTTTGTTTAGACTCTGAATCAGAGCAATTGGTGGAAGTAAACCAAATGTGCATGTATTTTGGGTTGCAGCAGTTTTTTTTTTTTCAATGTGAACTGATAAACTGAGCTGCAAGGCACAAACCAAGCCAAAGGTCAGAGCTGTAGCTCTGCAGCAATGCAATGTTTTCTCAGTATTATGACTGATGGACAAAAAAAAAATTAAACAATGGATGCAAAAAAAAAAATGTACATGTTTTACTCACTTATATAATTTGTGTTCTCTGTTTTCGGGTAATTTTGATGAATTCTGTGTTCACTTGGTTTGGTTATTTCTTTGTTATTGTATTTCTGAACAAAGGAAAGAGTTTTGAGTACGTTTTCAGTCTCACACATCCTTCAGCAAATTTTTTTTTTGGCAATGCTAACCACCCCCTTCCTAGGTTAATTTAATTATGTGCAGTGTGAAACCAAACCAAATAGAAGTATCAGTTTCTCTCAGATTCAGACTCAGCAAACAGGCTAATAAATGTGAAAGCAATCTAAACAATACAAGGACACAACTGCATTCTATTTGTAGGGGAAAATAGTGAATATAGAGAAGGATGATCTTGTTCTGTATTTCTTGTTTGTAGAGTTGCCTGTGAGATTCACAAAGAACCTTGAAGATGCTTCTGTAATTAAGGGGCAGCCCATGTACTTGACCTGTGAGTTAAGCAAAGACAGGGATGTGATGTGGAAGAAGAATGGAGAGCCACTTTCAGAAATTGCTGGCAAGATTGCCATCAATGTTATTGGACTGCAACGTTCTGTAACAATCCAGGATGCAAATGATGATGATGCTGGCGTTTACACATGCGAGTGTGAAAATCTTAAAACTCAGTCTAATGTTAAAATCATTGGTAAGTGCAAGGGAGCCTATTAATAATGTATATCCACTTATGCTTGAAAATACTGTTTACCTGAATTATTTATTTTTTTATTGGCAGAGATCATCAGAGACTGGTTGGTGAAACCACTGAGGGACCAGCATGTGAAACCAAAGGCCACTGCTACCTTCAAGTGCGAGCTCTTCAAAGACACTCCCAACTGGAAGTGGTTCAAAGGAGATGAAGAGATTCCAAACGAACCCACAGATAAGACTGAAGTGAAGAAGGAGGGAAAAGACATCACTCTGACTATTAAGAATGCTCAACCAAATGATGCTGATGAGTATGCCATTGAAGTGGAAGGTCGTAGATACACAGCAAAACTGACACTTGGAGGTTTGTGATAGTATTACAATTATATCTTAATTTACAAATTATATATTGTATATAATTTATATGTAATCTAAAAATATATAATTTTTAAAAAATAATTATACAGAGCGTGAAGCTGAGATCCTAAAACCCCTTGCTAGCGTGGAAGTGGTTGAAAAAGAGGAGGCCAATTTTGATACTGAAATCTCAGAGGTTGATGTGCCTGGAGAATGGAAACTTAAAGGGCAGGTTCTAACAAGATCACCGGTAGGACATTCGCAAAAGGGGGTTTGATAATTACACAGTGAACATCGATAAATTGTAATATTGGACACATTTCAATTTTTGTTTCTTTTTCAAGACATGTGATATCAGAGCAGAGGGAAAGAAGCGATTTCTTACTTTGAAAAATGTTCAGCTTGATCAGGCGGGAGAAGTAACATACCAAGCTCTGAATGCCATCACATGTGCAATGCTTACAGTCAAAGGTATGTTGATTAACAAAAGGGAAAGAAATTATTAATGTATATATGTCTGTAAGTAATATTTCTTGATAATCTTCATTTAAATTCCCAGAAATTGAAATGGATTTCATAGTACCACTGAAGGATATTACTGTACCCGAAAAGAAACAAGCAAAGTTTGAGTGTACCATCACTAAAGATGTGCCTAAAGTTATGTGGTATAGAGGATCTGATATTATATCATCAGACCAGAAATATGATATCATTGATGATGGAAAGAAACACATGTTGGTTATAAACCAGTGTGAATTTGATGATGAGGGAGGTTACAGTATTGAGGTCTTAAGCAAAACATCAACAGCTAAACTGACAGTGGAGGGTAAGTCATGGTTGAAGCTGTTGCATAATTTTTCAGGTGTCTGATCATCCAGACCACATCTGACCACACATGATATTACTTAACTCAACTAATTGTGTGTTAAAGGTATTAGACTGAAGTTTGTCTCACCAATGTCGGATCAAACTGTGAAGGAAGGCAAAACTGCTTTGTTTGAAATTGAGCTCTCTCATGAGAATGTGCCAGTGAATTGGTATAAAAATGAAACAAAACTGCATCCAAGCAGAACAGTGCTTACCCATGTTGATGGAAAGAAACATATTTTAGAAATCAAAGAAGTCACACTAGATGATACTTGCCAAATAACAGCAGAGGCTAAAGGAATATCAACTACAGCAAACCTGACAGTACTAGGTAATATTTGTGTTGGGGTGTTGCTATATTAATAAATGTAATTACAGACCTCCAGCACAGTGATTATATATTTTTTTTTGCTCTTGTCTTATTCAGAACTTGAAAAAGTAAAGTGATGGAGATCATTTGAAAAAGCACTTTAGCTCATTGATATTTCTGTTTTCAGAGGGAGATGCCTACTTCACAGTTAAACTTCAAGACTACACTGCAGTTGAGAAAGATGAGGTCACTCTTGACTGTGAGCTGAGCAAAGATGTTCCAGTCAAGTGGTTCCATAATGAGATGGAAATTAAGGCCTCAAAGATGGTTTCCATGAAGGTTGAGGGTAACCGAAGAATCCTCCACATTAAGAAAGTGGAGAACAAAGACAAGGGCCAGTATGTATGTGACTGTGGAACAGACAAAACAATGGCCACTGTGAACATTGAAGGTAAGTACTACAGTATATAGCAGTGGCTCTCAAAAATCAGTGATTTTTTTTTTTCATTTTGTTACTGTTACAGTGGTAGTAATCATAATCTTAAGACAAGGGAAAATAATACAAGTATTCACACTTCACACTGGTGGATTGTAACCAGGTTGTAAGAACTGCTTCAACATGTCAAAAGAAGAAAAAGGAGCAAGAGACAAAAAAAAAACAGAGATTTAAACTGCATTTAAACTCAAACAGGCTGTTCATCAGCTGATCAAAGTTTAAGACCAAAAATACCCACAGCAGAGCTAAAAGTTTACTCATACTGATAATAATTCAGTCACCATTGCTGCCCAACGTTTGCATTAAAAATGTTGTTTTCAATTAGTTTTGCTAGGGCTGCATGATAAGTATTAAGTATTATTATTTTTACACTACTATTCTTTTCCAGCTCGTGACATTAAGGTTGTTCGTCCCATGTATGGTGTTGAGCTGTATGATGGTGAAACTGCACGTTTTGAAGTGGAACTCTCGGAGGATGATGTCCATGGCCAATGGAAATTGAAAGGAGACGTTCTTTCTCAGTCACCGGTATAAACGTTTACAAAAAAGAATAACAAAAACTTTTTTGATCATTGTATTCAACTACACACATACTTTTTCTGTTTATTATAATTATTACTTTTATTTCTATAGGATGTTGAAATCATTGAGGATGGAGCTAAGCACACTTTAACTTTATACAACTGCAAAGTGCCCCAGTCAGGTGAAGTTTCATTCCAGGGTGCTAATGCAAAGTGTTCTGCAAATCTGAAAGTAAAAGGTATGTTTTCACTCTTTGTAGTGTTTTTGTTGTCATGTCACTGAGTGCAATTTATAAATATATAGCTACTGCATAACTGATTTTTGCTTTTTTAGAGCTTCCTATTACGTTCCTCACACCTTTGAGTGATGTGCAAGTATATGAGAAAGATGAAGCAAGGTTTGAGTGTGAGATATCACGAGAGCCAAAAGCCTTCAGGTGGCTAAAGGGAACCCAGGAGTTGAAGGCAGATGACAAATTTGACATTCTGACAGAGGGAAAAAGGCACACTCTTGTTGTCAAATCTGCTGCCTATGATGATGAGGCTAAATACATGTTTGAAGCTGAGGACAAGAGGACATCTGCCAAACTCATTATTCAAGGTAATTATTCTCTTTTCTAATTAAGCAAAGTCATTTAGAAAATTTTATTTTGAGATGTATGTACTGTTACTGAAAAGGATGATAAGACTTAGCATTTGCACATTATTTTACAGGCATTCGTCTTGAGTTCATCAAGCCTATCAAGGATGTTACTGTAAAGGAGCGTGAGACGGCAGAATTCAGCATTGAACTTTCTCATGAGAAAGTCCAGGTCACCTGGTACAAAAATGATGTGCGTTTGCACCCAAGTAAAGTGGTGCACATGTCTGAACATGGCAAGATCCACACCCTGTCCTTCAAGGAGGTGTCTATTGATGATACCTCTTTGATCAAAGCAGAGGCCCTTGGAAAAAGCTGTGAGGCAATGCTCACAGTACTGGGTAAGTGCTTGCAATATTTCTAGATGTTTGTCCACAGTGCTTGTAAAACAAAGCAAATCTTATGCATTTGTTTTAATCAACAGAGGGAGAAGCTTATTTCACTACTAAGCTACAGGACTACACAGCAGTTGAGAAGGATGAAGTTGTGCTGATATGTGAACTGAGCAAACCATCTGCTGAGGTGAAATGGTTCAAGGATGGCAAGGAAATTACCCCCTCCAAAAATATCCTTATCAAGGCTGATGGCAAGAAACGTATTCTCACAGTTAAGAGGGCTGATAAGGGAAATATTGGTCAATATACTTGTGATTGTGGCACTGACAAAACAACAGCTAAGCTGAATATTGAGGGTATGTGGTTTTAACCTTGTTATCTTCATATGGATTTCCAAATCAAAAAACAGTGACCAAAAGAATGGCCTTAGCAAAAGTATTTCCTCTTTCTCTCATATAACCTGTGTAGATCGTGATATTAAGGTTGTCCGGCCACTGTACAGTGTGGAAGTTATAGAGACTGAGACTGCTCGCTTTGAGACAGAAATCTCAGAGGAAGATGTCCATGGACACTGGAAACTCAAAGGAGAGGCTCTGCACCAGTCGCCGGTAAATTTTGATTTCTATTTTTGTTCAATGTACATTTCACCATTTTTACTTAAATTATTTTCAAGAAAAAATTTACCATGAAATATGTATCAGTGAACAGAGAAATATCAGTTATATCAGTTATATCAGTAGCACCTTGGTCCTGGAGAAACATTGTTTCGTTTCACTGTGTACTTGTATATGGCTGAAATGACAATAAACTCCA
>CM074949.1:24509742-24546538 GCA_037577455.1 Pangasius macronema
CCTATGCTGAAAATTGTAGACCCCTCCATGATTTCTAAGTAGGAGAACTTGCAAAATCACAGGGTGATCAAATACTTATTGACCTCACTGTATGTATGTATATATATATGTATATATATATGTATATATATATATACAGTGAGGTCAATAAGTTACACACACACACACAGTGTAAGAGTATGATGTAATAGTGCAGTGGGGTGTAAACATTGTAGATATAAGCAACAGACTTGAGTGCAATTAAAATCTCATTTTAATCTTTTCACAGATAAACCTGGACCCCCAGCATCAGTAAAGATCAGCCAAGTCTTTGCTGACCGGGTCAAACTGCGGTGGGAGCCACCTCTTTCAGATGGTGGCGCTGAAATAACCAACTATATTATTGATAAACGTGAAACAAGCAGAGCTAACTGGGCTCAGGTTACTTCCAATGTTAATGGCCAGATAACAAGCTGTTCAGTGGAGAAATTGATTGAGGGTCATGAATATGAGTTCCGCATCAGTGCTGAAAACAAGTATGGTGTTGGTGACCCAATTGTCACTACCTCTGTGATTGCTAAGAATCCATATGGTAAGTAAGAATCCATATGGTAAGAATTAATATGTTATCCTAAAGGATCACAGCGCAAATATATAAACTATCCATTCATGTTCACAATTCTATCCTCAAAACCAGATGTTCCCGGACCTTGTGACCCACCTGTTATTACCAATGTTACCAAAGACCACATGACTGTGAGCTGGAAGGCCCCTGCTGATGATGGCAAATCCCCAATCCTTGGATACATGGTGGAAAAACGTGAAATTCAGGAACTGAGTTGGTCTAAAATAAACAGAAAACCTGTCATTGATAGGACAATTAAAGCTGGAGGTCTCACTGAGGGTTCTGAGTATGAATTCAGAGTTATTGCTCTCAATAAAGCTGGTCTTGGCAAACCAAGTGATCCCTCTCAAGCTGCTCTTGCAGTGGACCCACTATGTAAGTGAAGTTTCCTATTTGTAATCCAGTTTTCCTTAAATTAGATTTTCATTATTTTGAGACACTTGCATTAATCTTCTTTTACTATAGATCCTCCAGGGCCACCTGCTTTCCCCAAGGTTGTTGACTCTACACACAGCTCAGTCAGTCTATCCTGGACCAAGCCTGCCTATGATGGTGGATGTGAAATTTTGGGCTACCTGGTTGAAGTCAAGAGGGCAGATTCAGAGGACTGGTTAAAGTGCAATATGCCAAAAAATCTCCAGGACACAAAGTTCCTTGTCAGTGGGCTCCTTGATAACACAGAGTATCAATTCCATGTAATTGCTGTAAATAAGATTGGATTTAGTGAACCAAGTGAAGTTCCTGGGAAGCATATGGCACAAGATATTTTAAGTATGTAAACTGTCTTTTTTGTGATAAGAATTTATATATGCTATATTTAGATGTTTGACACTCTACATTTTCTGTTTTTATTTTCTTATAGTTGCTCCTGAGGCAGACCTTGATGCAGACCTTAGGAAAGCACTTGTGTTGCGAGCTGGAGTCACATTGAGAATCTATGTGCCAATTAGAGGCCGTCCTGCACCAAAGGTGACATGGAGCAAGGTCAATGCCAACTTGAAGGAGAGACAAGGTCTTATGATCAACACAACTGAATGGGATACTTTTGTATACTGTGAAGACATCAACAGATATGATGCTGGCAAATATGTGCTAACCCTTGAAAACAGCAGTGGATCCAAGTCCTATACCATTGTTGTCAAAGTCTTAGGTATTATTTTAATAATGTTTTTGAGATATTATTTTAACCATAAAATATTTTTTCATAATATATAAGTTATAATGTTCACTCCATATTATGCATTTAATCTTACTTAGATACACCTGGACCACCACTCAACCTGACTGTAAAAGAAACATCAAGAAATCATGTGTCCATCACTTGGGATCCTCCACAAATTGATGGTGGAAGTCCAGTGAAGAGCTATGTTGTGGAAAAACGTCTGGCAGAACGAAAAGCATGGACCTGTGTTGCTTCTGAGTGCCCCAAAACATCTTTCAGAATTACTAACCTAGATGCTGGAAAAGCCTACTGTTTCAGAGTCTCGGCTGAAAATGTGTATGGTATTGGTGAAGGCTGTGAGACAGCTGGACCAGTTAAAGCTTCAGGTTAATGTTGTTATACTTTTGTACTCACTTGATCACTGATAATTGATGTTATGGAATTATGTTACATAATGTGCAACAGTTAAATCAAATCCAAATAATGTTCTATTGCAGAGCAACCTGGACCAGTTACAGAATTCAAACCTGCACTGGTCACCAAGGATTCTTGCACTCTTATTTGGAAGAAGCCCATCAGTGATGGTGGAAGCAATATTGTTGCATATTCATTAGAAATCAGTGAAGGCGAAGACAACTGGAAGCAGCTCATGAAGGCAAAACAACTGCAATACACAGTAAAAGACCTACAAGAAGGAAAAGAATACTCTTTCAGAGTTAAAGCTTATAATGAGTCTGCTGAAGGACCCACCACTGAACTGGCTGTGGTGGCTAAGGATCAAATTGGTATGTGTTTGATTATATTTATCGCATTAGAAAACATAAAACATTGTTATTTTTTCTTTAAACAACATTGTTGGGGATGTCTACATGTTTATATTTATATTTGAACATTTACTCTACAGTTCTCCCAGACTGTGACCTTAAGGGGTTGCCAGACTCTTGTTATGTGGCAAAGGAGGGAAGCACAGTTCGCCTCACAATCCCAATTACTGGTATTCCTGCTCCAACAGTCATGTGGAAGAAGGGGGTTGTTGCTTTGGGAGATAGTGGAAGAGTCTCTGTTGAATCCACAGTGACAAACACAACCTTGCTGATACGTGACTGTCAGAGAGGTGATGCAGAGAAGTATTGTCTCATTTTGAAAAACAGTGCAGGAACCAAGGAATGTGCCATAGACATCAAGGTAGTTGGGAAGCCTGGTATTTGCACAGCGCCCATCAAATTTGATGAAATTACAGCTGATGGAATTACTTTGGAATGGGGTCCACCCAAGGATGATGGTGGATCAGAAATTTCCAACTACATCTTAGAGAAGAGGCAGTCCACAAATAACAAGTGGGTCACTGTTGCTTCAGCCATTCAGAAGAATACAATGAGAGTCACCAGACTCCATGATGGAACAGAGTACCTATTCAGAGTTTGTGCTGAAAACAAATATGGTTTTGGAGACTTCCTGAGATCTGATCCAGTGGTGGCTAAACATCCATTCAGTGAGTGTTAATAAAGATCTTCAAGACTTTACTATAAAACTTTACATAAATTAAGACATTGTTTTTGAAAATTTTCTGTAAACCTTACCTGCCTCAACATAAAAGCTGTTCAAATAAAAATTAAGAAATCACTTGACATTTCAGTGCAATCTCAAATGTCAAGAAATCCTGAATCCTGAAATGACTGAAATCCTTTGCTTTAGCTGACTTCCATTTTGCTTCCCTTTTTAGTTTGAGATTACAACAGTATGTTAAATTAACTAAACTAAATTTATGCCATTCTAAAACTCATGTAATTAAATATTGAGCTTAAAATTATGGATTTAAAATAGTGTTGTAGGTAGGTGAGCTGGACTTATGTACAAAATTATGTTAAATTATTATTTTTTTCTTTTTCAAAAGATGCGCCAGAGGCTCCAGATCCACCACAGGTCTTGGCTATTCGCCATGAGTCTGCTATTGTGTCATGGTCAGATCCAAAGGATACTGGAGGCTCTCCTATTACAGGTAAATTTTTCCTTCCAAAAGTTTCTAATTTATTTATTTTGTGTGCTCTGATCATGTAAAAACATTTACCATGTTTTAAAATTTGATTTTAGGATACCATGTGGAATTCAAAGATAGGAACAGTTTATTATGGAAGAGAGCCAGCAAGACACCTCTGAGAGTGAAGGAGTGTAGAGTGACTGGTTTAGTTGAGGGCCTCGAGTACGAATTCAGAGTTATGGCTATAAACGTGGCTGGAATAGGAAAACCAAGCAAACCAACTGAATCATTTGTTGCCCTTGATCCAATTGGTAAATTTCTATTCTTTAAGATTTTTTTACATTTTCAATGAAATAACACATATTTGATAATACATCTAATGTCTTATTGCTCTTATTTAGATCCTCCTGGCAAACCTGATGTAATCGCCATTACAAGGAACACTGTAACACTCATTTGGACTGCGCCTAAATACGATGGAGGTCACAGACTGACCGGCTATATCATTGAAAAACTAGAGCATCCAGGAAAGGTCTGGATGAAGGCCAACCATGTCAATATCCAGAGTTGTGCTTTCACAGTAACAGATTTGCAAGAAGGCTGCATGTATGATTTTAGAATTAGAGCAAAGAATGCAGCTGGTGCTATCAGTGCTCCCTCAGAGCAAACGGACACCCTTGTCTGCAGAGATGAATATGGTAGGTTTTACTAACTGAGATTGATTTATAGAACTTATATAATTTTAGATTGTATAGAACATTTTCAAACAAAAACTGATAATCAGCATCTTAACCTTTTACAGAACCACCAACAATTACAATTGACCCTGAAATGAAGGATGGTGTCACTGTCAGGGCTGAAGAAACAATCGTGATTTCTGCATCAAGTATCCTTGGCAAACCTCCACCTATAGCTGTATGGTCTAAGGAAGGAAGAGAATTCAAGCCATCAGATGTTGTCCAGATTACAAGCACTCCCACATCTTCAACTCTGTCAATTAAATATGCCAGCAGAAAGAACACCGGGGAGTATATAATTACTGCCAGCAACCCATTTGGTATTAAGGAAGAAAGAGTAAAAGTAAAAGTCCTAGATGTGCCTGGTCCACCTGGTCCTATTGAAGTCAGCAGTGTCTCTGCTGAAAAATGCACACTGACATGGTTACCACCAGAAGAGGATGGAGGCTGCGCTATCAAATCATACATCCTCGAAAAGAGAGAAACTAGCCGTCTACTTTGGACAAAGCTTGCTGAAAATGTAATGGATTGCCGTCATGTGGCCTGCAAGTTGATTAAAGGCAATGAATATATCTTCCGTGTTTCAGCGGTTAATCAGTATGGTACAGGTGATGCTATCCAGTCTGGTCCAGTCAAAATGGTTGACAGCTTTGGTAAGTTTAATTTTGATTGTCCGTGTATTAATTGCGTTTCATGGTATACTGTGATATATCATTACATAAATTATGTTATTTTTGTCAGGACCTCCTGGGCCACCATCAAAACCAGAAATTGATAATGTCAGCAGAACCGCTGTAACTATTTCTTGGAAGAGGCCAGTGGTGGATGGAGGTAGTGATATTAGAGGGTATAGTGTTGAGAGAAAGGAGAGGAGAGGTATGAGGTGGGTTAGAGCTTCAAAGAAGAGCATCTCCGATCTACGTTACAAAGTATCAGGCCTTACGGAAGGAGTTGAGTATGAGTTCCGTGTAACTGCTGAGAACAAAGCTGGTTTTGGAGAACCCAGTGAGCCATCCCAACCAGTGCTGACAAAAGACATTGCATGTAAGTAAACAAAACATTTAAAAAATAATGTCTTGTAGTTTCAAATAAGTCTCACCTTTTCATTTATGTTTTAATATACTTTTATCATATTCAGATCCACCTGGACCTCCATCCAACCCAAGAATAACTGATACCACCAAAACAACAGCAACATTTAACTGGGGAAGACCATTTTATGATGGTGGTCTTGATGTGACAGGATATATTGTTGAGCACAAAAAGGAAGGAGAAGATGATTGGATTCAGGACACAATTTCTCCCTTGAGAATCACTGAGTTTGTTGTTCCAAACTTACAAGCAGGGGGCAAATATAATTTCAGAGTCAGTGCCATTAATTCAGAAGGATGTGGGGAACCTGCTGAAGTTGAAAAAATTGTGGAACTTGTTGACCGTGAAGAGATTCCTGACTTTGAACTTGATGCAGAACTGAGAAGAACACTTATTGTCCGATCAGGTGGCTCTATCCGCATATTTGTACCAATTAAGGGCCGTCCAACTCCCGAAGTTACATGGATGAAAGATAATGTTGCTCTCAAAGGTAGAGCTCACATTGACAGTACTGAGTCATACACTCTAGTGGTTGTCCCTGAGTGTACAAGATATGATGCCGGAAAATACATTTTGACTTTAGAAAATGTTGCTGGAAAGAAGACGGGATTTGTCAATGTCCGAGTCGTGGACACACCTGGGCCTCCAGTCAATTTGAAACCAAGGGAAATCACCAAAAACAGCATCACACTTCAGTGGGAAATTCCAATTATTGATGGCGGCTCAAAGATCATAAATTACATAATTGAGAAGCGTGATGCAACTAGAAAGGCTTTCACAACAATCACTACAAATTGGCAGAAATGTTCATACCAGGTTAAAGATTTGGAAGAGGGAGCTGAATATTACTTCAGAGTTTCAGCTGAAAACGAACAAGGTATTGGTGAGGCAGCAGAGACACCTGAACCTATCAGAGCTTCTCAGGCTCCATCTTCACCAGACAATTTAGTAGTTACAGATGTGACAAAGGATACAGCAACTCTTGCATGGACAAAACCAACTTATGATGGTGGTAGCAGAATCACTGGCTATGTGATTGAGGCTCAGAAGAAGGATTCTGATCAGTGGCTGCATGTCACAACAATAAAGGCTTTGGACTATACTGTAACAGACTTAACAGAAAATGCAGAATATGTATTCCGTATATTTGCTGTGAACAGCTCAGGTAGAAGTGAACCTCGTGAAAGCCGGCCAGTTGAAATCAAGGAGCAGACTACCGCACCAGCATTTGACCTCAGATCTGTCTATCAGAAGTTGCTAGTAGCCAAAGCAGGTGATAATGTGAAAGTTGAGATCCCTGTTTTTGGACGTCCAAGACCATCTGTTGTCTGGAAGAAAGAAGGTCAGGAAATTAAACAGACGCAAAGAATCAACATTGACAACACAACAACCTCAACAATTCTTAACATACGAGAAATCAAGACAAAAGATGGAGGACAGTATTCAATGACAGGGAAGAATATACTAGGAACAGTGACAGAAACCATTACTGTACAAGTACATGATATCCCAGGACCTCCAACTGGACCGATTAAAGTGGATGAAGTGTCCTGTGACTATGTAGTTATATCATGGGATGCACCAGAGAATGATGGAGGAGTTCCTATCAATAATTATATTGTTGAGATGAGAGAGACAACTGGCACATCTTGGGTTGAGTTAGCAGCTACTGTCATTCGCACAACATTCAAAGCTGCTCGTCTTACAACAGGAATTGAATATCAGTTCCGTGTAAAAGCTCAGAACAGATATGGTGTTGGTCCCTCCATAACATCTGAACCTGTTGTTGCTGCTTATCCATTTGAGGTACCCGGCCAGCCAGGTATTCCACAAGTTGTTGCTTTCACAAAAGATTCTATTACAATTAGCTGGAATGAACCTTCCACGGATGGAGGAAGCCCGATTTTGGGATATCATATTGAGAGGAAAGAGAAAAACAGCATCCTGTGGCAGCGGATCAGCAAAGCCCTTGTAGTTGGGAACATTTTTAAGTCATCTGGTTTGATGGATGCAATTGCATACGAATTCCGTGTTATTGCTGAAAACATGGCTGGTCCCAGCAAGCCAAGCAAGGCTTCTGAGATGACATTTGCACTTGATCCAGTGGACCCTCCCAGTCAACCAGTGGCACTTAATATAACTAGACATGAGGTTACCCTTCAGTGGATGAAGCCACAGAGTGATGGTGGTTTCCCAATCACTGGGTACACTGTGGAAAAGAGAGAGCTGCCAAATGGCCGCTGGCTCAAAGCAAACTTTAGCAATATTCTTGAGACAAGCTTCACTGTAAGTGGACTGACAGAAAATTCTTCATATGAATTCCGTATCTTTGCAAGAAATTCAGCTGGATCTGTCAGCAAGCCCTCGAAACCTTCAGAAGTCATAATCTGCAGAGATGATATTGAGGAGCCAAAGCTTGATGTTGATGCAAGCTTTAGCAGTATTGTGGTAGTTAAGGCAGGTGATGTCTTCAAACTAGATGCAAATGTTACTGGCAGACCAATCCCATCTTTGGTATGGACAAAAGATGGCAAAGAACTTGAAGACACTGGAAAACTAGAGATCAAAACAGCAGATTTCTATACCTGTTTAATCAACAAAGATTCATTACGAAGGGATGGTGGTGCATTCACGCTAACTGCAAGCAACCCTGGAGGATTTGCCAAGTTTGTTTTCAATGTTAAGGTCCTTGATAGGCCTGGGCCTCCTGAAGGACCCCTTCATGTTACAGACATGACAACAGAGAAGTGTATTCTGTCTTGGCTACCGCCACTTGCAGATGGAGGAGCAAAGATTGATTATTATATAATTCAGAGACGTGAAACAAGCAGACTTGCATGGACAAATGTAGCCACAGATTTACAAGTCAACCGTTATAAAGTTACCAAATTGCTAAAAGGAAATGAATATGTGTTCAGAATAATGGCTGTGAATAAATATGGAGTTGGTGAGCCCCTTGAGTCAGAACCTGCAGTTGCCACTAACCCATATGTACCCTCTGATCCACCACAAGCTCCTGAAGTAACAACAATTACAAAGGACTCTATGGTGGTTTGCTGGGGACATCCTGAAAACAATGGAGGAAGTGCTATAACTACTTACATAATTGAAAGAAGGGATAAAACTGGCCTCCGATGGGTCAAATGCAATAAGAGGTCAGTAACTGATTTGCGCTTTAAAGTGTCTGGACTTACACCAGGGCATGAATATGAATTCAGGATCCTTGCTGAAAATGCTGCTGGTTTAAGTGCTCCAAGCCCTTCAAGTCCGTTTTATAAGGCATGTGACACAATATTCCAGCCTGGACCTCCAGGGAATCCAAGAATTTTGGATACAACAAAGTCGTCCATTACTGTTGCTTGGAACAAACCAGTTTACGATGGTGGTTCAGACATTACAGGATATATCGTAGAAACCTGCCTACCAGAAGAAGATGAATGGACAGTTGTCACTCCAAAAGAGGGTCTTGTAGGAACATCATTTACCATAATTAATTTAAGAGAAAACCAAGAATATAAGATCAACATTTCTGCCCTGAACTGTGAGGGAGTTGGAGAACCTGCATCAGTACCTGGTTCACCAAAAGCAGAGGACAAATATATTCCACCTGAAATTGAGCTTGATTCAGATCTTCGAAAAGTGGTGAACATTAGAGCTTGCAGCACACTGAGACTGTTTGTACCAATTAAAGGAAGACCTGCACCAGAAGCTAAATGGTCAAGGGAGAATGGTGAACCTCTTGATAAAGCATCTATTGAGACCACAACATCATTCACATCACTTGTCATTGAGAATGTTAACAGGTTTGACAGTGGAAAGTATTTGCTAACAGTGGAAAACAGCTCTGGGAGTAAAACAGCATTTGTGAATGTCAGAGTGCTTGACACTCCAGGGGCACCACAAAATCTCACAATTAAGGAAATCACAAAAGATTCTGTCTCACTGATCTGGGATCCTCCAATTATTGATGGTGGATCAAGAGTCAGGCATTACCTTGTAGAAAAACGTGAATCCACAAGAAAGGCATATTCCATTGTAAATGCTTCCTGCCCCAAAACGAGCTGGAGAATTGGTGATCTGCAGGAGGGAAGTTTATATTTCTTCAGAATCTTGGCTGAAAATGAATATGGTGTTGGCCTCCCAGTGGAAACTGCTGAACCAGTCAAGATTTCTGAAAAGCCTTTACCTCCTGGCAAGGTGACTCTTAAAGAGGTAACTGGCAGCAGTGTAACTCTGTCCTGGGAGAAGCCAGATCATGATGGAGGAAGCAGGATCACAGGATATGTTGTGGAAATGCAAGGAAAGGGCAGTGACAAATGGACTCAGGTAATGACTGTAAAGGTAACAGAGGCGATTATTGTTGGTCTGACTCAAGGTGAAGAGTACTCATTCCGTATATCAGCAACAAATGAAAAAGGGACAAGTGATCCTCGTCTACTCAGTGTGCCCGTTGTGGCAAAGGATCTTGTCATCACACCTGCATTCAAGCTTGTATTTAATACATACAGTGTACAGGCAGGTGATGACCTGAAGATAGATGTACCTTATGTTGCTCAGCCCAAAGCAGCAGTTACCTGGTTTAAAGATGGTATGGTTCTCAAAGAGACAACGCGGGTAAATTCTGAAGTTACTGACAGTCATCTATACCTTGTAATCAAGGAAGCAACACGTGATGATGTGGGTAATTATACTATCAAGATTATAAACCCAGCTGGAGAAGCTACAGCTGATATCACTGTTGTTGTACTTGATAAACCTGGTCCTCCTACTGGACCTATCAAAATAGATGAGGTAACTGCAGACAGTGTGACATTGTCATGGCAACCACCAGAGTATGAAGGCGGTTGTACAATTAATAATTATATTGTGGAAAAGAGAGACACGTCCACCACAAACTGGCAGATTGTGTCAGCTACAATTGCTAGAACAACCACCAAAGCTGCAAGACTGAAAACTGGCTGTGAGTATCAATTCAGGATTGCATCTGAAAACAGATATGGTAAGAGCTCATTTCTACTGTCTGAGCCTGTAATTGCACAGTATCCATTTGAGGTACCAAGTGCACCAGGGACTCCCACTGTTCAGTCTGCTACCAAAGAAACTATGGTCATTGTTTGGAACAGGCCTAGCAGTGATGGTGGAAGCAAGATTATTGGCTATCATCTTGAGAGTAAAGAAAGAAATAGCCTCCTATGGGTGAAACAAAATAAAACCATCATTCCAGACACAAGATTCAAGGTTACTGGTCTCGAAGAAGGCATTGAATATGAGTTCAGGGTTTATGCTGAGAATATTGTTGGACTGAGCAAAGCCAGCAAAGTGTCAGAAATACAGGTAGCAAGAGATCCCTGTGACCCCCCAGGCAAACCAGAGGCAGTAATTGTCACCAGAAGCTTTGTAACCTTACGATGGACAGCACCAGAGTTTGATGGTGGTAGCCGAATAACTGGCTATGTAGTTGAGAAGAAAGAATTGCCTAATGGTCGCTGGATGAAGGCTAGTTTCACTAATATCATAGAAACTGAATTTGTTGTCAGTGGCTTGGTGGAAGAACAACAGTATGAATTCCGAGTCATTGCAAAAAATGCAGCTGGTGTATATAGTGTACCGTCTGACAGTACTGGTGCAATAACTGCAAAGGATGAAGTAGAGCCACCTATGATTGACTTGGATGCTAAATATTCTCAAACCATTATTGTTAATGCCGGAGAATCATTTAAGATTGATGCTGGAATAGCTGGCAAGCCTATACCATCAGTCCATTGGATAAAAAATGGTGAGGAACTTGCTAATACAGCGAGACTTGAGATTAAAAATACCGACTACCGAGCCTCTTTAAGTGTAAAAGAAGCTATTCGAGTTGATGGAGGCCAGTACACACTGCTATTGAAAAATGTTGGTGGTGAGAAATCCATAAACATCAATATCAAAGTTCTAGACAGGCCTGGGCCACCAGATGGGCCTATTTCTATATATGGAGTTACAAGTGAGAAATGCTGCATAGCATGGAAAACACCTTTACATGATGGCGGTGCTGAGGTATCTCATTATATTGTTGAAAGAAGGGAGACTAGCCGATTAGTTTGGACTGTTGTGGAATCTAAGGTGCAAACCCTTAATCTGAAGATTACCAAGCTCCTTCCTGGAAATGAGTACATTTTCAGAGTGATCCCTGTCAACAAATATGGAATTGGTGAGCCTCTGGAATCTGATCCAGTCATTGCCACAAATCCATTTGTCACACCTGATCCACCAACTGGAGTGGAGATATCCAATATAACAAAGGACTCCATGGTTGTTACTTGGGAAAGACCCGTTAATGATGGAGGTAATGCAATTACAGGATATGTAATTGAAAAGAGGGACAAAGAAGGTGTCAGATGGACAAGATGCAATAAGCGTTTCGTTAGTGAACTGCGCTTTAGAGTGACTGGTCTTCTTGAAAACCGCAGTTATGAATTCCGTGTCTCTGCTGAGAATGCAGCTGGAATTGGTAAACCAAGTGCCTCTACTGTATACTTCAAAGCTTTGGATCCAGTCTTCAGGCCTGGTCCACCAAACAACCCTAGGGTTATTGATATCTCAAGGTCATCTGTTGTACTACATTGGAGCAAACCTATTTATGATGGTGGATGTGAGATTCAAGGTTATATTGTTGAAGTCTGCGAAGGCACATCTGATGAGTGGACAATGTGCACACCTCCCACAGGAATCACAGAAACAAGATTTGAAGTTAAAAAACTGCTGGAAAAACATGAATACAAATTCAGAATTTGTGCGATAAATAAGGCTGGAGTTGGAGAACATGCAGATATCAAAGAATCCATTCTCATGGAGGACAAACTGGAGGCACCAGATATTGATCTTGATGCTGACCTAAGAAAGATGATCACTGTTAGAGCTGGAGGAGCCCTGCGATTGTTTGTTCCAATCAGAGGCCGACCAGCTCCAGAGGTCAAATGGGGAAAAGCTGAAGGTGAAATTAATGAGACAGCACAGATTGACATCACAAGCAGTTATACTTCCCTTGTAATTGAAAACATAAACAGATTTGACAGTGGAAAATACACTTTGTATCTGGAAAATGCAAGTGGTACAAAATCTGCATTTATTAGTGTCAGAGTACTTGACACCCCTGATGCACCTGCAAACTTCCATGTGAAGGAAATAACAAAGAATTCAGTTACCCTCACATGGGAGCCACCTTTGCTGGATGGTGGAGCTAAAATAAAAAATTATATTGTTGAAAAGCGTGAAAGTACAAGGAAGGTATACTCTACTGTTGCTTCCTGCAACAAGATGTCATACAAGATAGAGCAGCTCCAAGAAGGCAGCAACTACTACTTCAGAGTTCTTGCTGAAAATGAATATGGAATTGGATTACCTGCTGAAACACTAGAACCACTAAAAATCTCAGAAGTGCCACAACCTCCTGGAAAAATCTCTGTGGTGGATGTTACACGCAAGAGCATCTCACTGTCCTGGGAAAAATCAGAACATGATGGGGGTAGTAGAATCACTCACTATGAAGTTGAGATGCAAGCAAAAGACAGTGAAAAGTGGTCTCTGTGTGCACAAGTTAAATCACTTGACACCATTATTACCAATTTGGTCCAAGGTGCAGAGTACAATTTTAGGGTAATTGCAGTTAATGACAAAGGAAAGAGTGATCCCAGACATCTAGCACACCCTGTTCTTGCAAAAGACCTTGTAATTGAGCCATCTGTAAGGACTAAACTTAGCACATACAGTGTACAAGTTGGCCATGATTTGAAAATTGAAGCACGCATCACTGGTCATCCAAAGCCAATCATTACATGGACCAAAGATGGTACGGAGCTGAAACAGACCACAAGAGTTAATGTTGCAGACACTGCCCACCATACAACATTATTGATTAAAGACGCAACAAGAGATGATGGTGGTATGTACAACATTACAGTAGCTAATGTACTAGGACAAAAAGAGGCCACTGTTGAAATCATTATACTTGACAAACCTGGTCCACCAATAGGGCCAGTGAGAATAGATGAAATAAGTGCAGAAAGTATTACACTGTCATGGGATCCTCCAACCTACACAGGAGGATGCCAAATTTCGAATTACATTGTGCAAAAGAGAGATACTACCACAACTAACTGGGCAGTTGTTTCAGCTACAGTAGCAAGAACTACACTCAAAGTTGGAAATTTGAAAACTGGAGCTGAGTACCAGTTCAGAATCTTTGCAGAAAATAGATATGGGAAAAGCTATGCTATTGACTCAGTGCCAGTTGTTGCTCAGTATCCTTTCAAAGAGCCAGGGCCCCCTGGAACACCATATGTGTCTGCTTTTACAAAAGAATCTATGGTAGTTGAATGGCACAAACCAGTTTCAGATGGCGGCAGTGCTATTCTTGGATATCATCTTGAAAGAAAAGAAAAGAACAGTATTCTCTGGACAAAAATAAATAAAATGCTTATTCAAGACACCCGATTTAAAACATCTCCTTTGGAGGAAGGCATAGAATATGAGTTTAGAGTTTCTGCTGAAAATATTGTTGGAATTGGTAAATGCAGCCAAGTTTCTGAAGGTTGCGTGGCCCGTGATCCATGTGATCCTCCTGGCACACCCGTGCCAGTAATTGTGACAAGACACTCAGTGATGTTGAGATGGACACCACCAGAATATGACGGAGGCAGTTTGGTCACTGGGTATGTTGTGGAGAAACGGGACCTCCCAGATGGCCGTTGGATGAAAGCAAGCTTTACAAACATCCTTGAAACTGAATTTACAGTCACAGGTCTGACAGAAGACTCAAAATATGATTTCAGGGTCATTGCTAGAAATGGTGCTGGATCAGTCAGCAAGCCTTCTGCATGCACAGGGCCAATCACAGCTAAGGATGAGGTTGAGCCACCAACCTATGAGATTGACTCACAATACAGCCAAGTAATGATTGTAAATGCTGGAGATACTTTTGTACTGCAAGCATCTGTATTGGGGAAGCCAGTTCCAACAATTCAGTGGTTCAAAGGTGATGTGGAAGTTGAAAATTCTGCAAGAGCTGAGACCAAGAACACAGACTTCACAGCAGTTCTTGTTATCAAAGATGCTATTAGAGTCGATGGAGGACAGTACACTTTGCACCTTACCAATGTTGGGGGAACTAAATCTGTGCCCTTTAATGTAAGAGTGCTTGATAGACCTGGGCCACCAGCAGGACCTCTGAAAGTTTCAAATGTAACAAGTGAGAAGTGCTCTTTATCATGGCTTCCTCCTGTACATGATGGTGGTAGCAGTATTGCTCATTATATCATTGAAAAAAGGGAAACCAGCCGTCTTACTTGGACTGTAGTGTCTAGTGACTGTGGAGCAACTATGTTCAAGGTCACTAAGCTTCTAAAAGGAAATGAATACATCTTCCGTGTCATGGCTGTTAACAAATATGGTGTTGGTGAACCTTTAGAGTCTGTACCAGTAATAATGAGAAATCCGTTTGTTCCTCCTGGACCACCTAGAGAAATAGAAATAACAAATATTTCAAGAGATTCTATGACTGTGTGCTGGACTCGCCCAGAGTCTGATGGTGGAAGTGAGATTGTTGGGTACATTGTTGAAAAGAGAGACAGAGCTGGAGTCAGATGGACAAAATGTAACAAACGTAGAATTACAGACCTTCGCTTCAGGGTTACAGGTCTTACAGAGGACCATGAATACGAATTCAGGTTATCTGCAGAAAACGCTGCAGGAGTTGGTCAACCGAGTCCACCAACTCTATATTACAAAGCATGTGACCCAACATTTAAACCTGCTCCACCAACTAATGCACATCTTACTGACACCACAAAGGACTCAGTGACTATTGCATGGAGTAGACCAATCTATGATGGTGGTTTAGACATCCAGGGTTATGTTGTAGAGATCTGCAAAGCTGATGAAGAGGAATGGCTAACATGTACTCCACCTACTGGGTTGAATGATACTAAATTCACAATTACCAAACTCACAGAACATCAAGAATACAAGGTTCGAATATGTGCTCTCAATAAACTAGGTGTTGGCGAGCCAGTCACCATTCCTGGTACAGTAAAGCCTGTTGATAAAATGGAGCCTCCTGAAATTGAACTTGATTCTGAGTTAAGAAAGGGCATTGTTGTCCGTGCTGGAGGAAGCATGAGAATTAGCATTCCCTTCAAAGGCCGTCCCACTCCAGAGATAAACTGGACGAAGGATGACCGTGATCTACCAAGTAAAGCGCAAATTGAAAAGGGTCTAGATTATACCCAGCTCTCAATTGACATATGTGATAGGAATGATGCAGGAAAATATATTCTGACTCTAGAGAACAGCAGTGGTACCAAGTCAGCATTTGTTTCAGTGAAAGTACTGGATACACCAGGTGCTCCACTAAACTTAATTGTTAAAGATATCACAAGAAATTATGTAACTCTTGTTTGGGAGCCTCCACTTATTGATGGTGGGGCGAAGATAAAGAATTATATTGTGGACAAACGTGAATCAACTAGACCTGCCTTCTCTAATATTACTACAAAATGCACCAAGACTAGCTTACGTGTTGGTGATCTCGATGAAGGTGGCATTTATTACTTCAGAGTCATGGCTGAGAATGAGTTTGGAGTAGGTCTGCCTGTAGAAACAGAGGAATCCGTGAAGACAGCAGATCCTCCTCTGTCTGTGGGTAAGGTCACATTGACTGATGTGACTAAAACTTCTGCATCACTTTCATGGGAGAAACCAGACCATGATGGTGGTAGTAGGATTCTCGGATATTATATTGAAATGCAGCCAAAAGGATCAGAAAACTGGCTAGTAGCAACTACTACCAAAACCTGTGAGGGAACAGTCACAGGACTTAGCGCTGGCCGAGAGTACCTCTTCAGGGTGTCGGCCTACAATGATAAAGGAAAGAGTGATCCAAGGCCACTGGCAGCTCCAGTCATAGCTAATGATATAACAATTGAACCAGCCCTCAAACTTACTTTCAACACATACAGTGTGAAATATGGCGGAGAGCTGAAAGTAGAAATTCCAGTAAAAGGTCGTCCAACACCAAAGGTCACATGGACTAAAGATGGCCACTCATTAAAAGAGACAACTAGACTAAATGTCTCAAGCACAGCAACATCAACAATTCTTAGCATCAAAGATGCCAATAGAGAGGATTCTGGCAAATATATAGTAACAGCTATAAACAATGTAGGATCAGTCTCAGAGGAAATTGGCATAATCATCTTAGACAAGCCTGGTCCACCTGTTGGCCCAGTTAAAATTGATGAAGTAAGTGCCAACTATGTAATAATTTCATGGGAGCCACCTGTGTACACTGGTGGTTGTCAAATAAACAATTACATCGTGGAGAAACGAGATACAACTACCACAGCCTGGCAGATTGTTTCAGCAACCATTGCACGTACAACAATCAAAATCTCTAAGCTGAAAACTGGCTCAGAATATCAGTTTAGAGTGTTTGCTGAAAACAGATATGGAAAGAGTTCAGCTTTAGACTCAGTACCTGTTGTTGTTAGCTATCCTTTCAGTGAACCTGCAGCGCCTGGTACACCATTTGTCTCCTCAGTGACAAAAGATCACATGACAGTTGAATGGAAGCCACCTAGTAATAATGGAGGTAGCCCTGTTCTTGGATATCACATTGAGCGCAAAGAGAAGAACAGTATTCTCTGGACAAAACTTAACAAGCTTCTTGTTACTGATACTCGATTCAAAACAAATGGTCTAGAGGAGGGCATTGAGTATGAATATAGAGTATTTGCTGAAAATATTGCAGGAATAAGTCCATCTAGCAAAGTTTCTGAAAGTGTTGTAGCACATGATCCATGTGATCCACCTGGAACTCCAGAGGCTATTGTTATCACTAGAAACCTTGTCACACTTCAATGGACAAGGCCCCAATATGATGGAGGCAGTGTAGTCACAGGTTATATTGTTGAGAGGAAAAAGCTACCTGATGGTCGTTGGATGAAGGCTAGCTTTACAAATATAATTGACACTCAGTTTACGATTACAGAATTGACAGAAGGAGACCGTTATGAATTCAGAGTAATTGCAAGAAATGCAGCTGGTATTTTAAGCGAGCCTTCTGAAAGCACTGGACCAATTACTGCACAGGATGAGATTGAAGCACCTTCAGTTTCCATGGACTCAAAATTCAAGGATGTCATTATCGTGAATGCTGGTGAGATATTTACTATTGATGCTGATATTGCAGGCAAACCACTCCCAGATATAAGGTGGCTAAAGGATGGAAAAGAAATTGACAGTGCTACTCCAAGAATGGAAATTAAATCCACTATTACACATACTGTTTTAACTGTTAAAGATTGCATAAGAGTAGATGGTGGACATTTTGTCCTAAGCCTCAGCAATGTGGGTGGAACAAAACTGGTCCCTGTAAATGTCAAGGTTCTGGATAGACCTGGTCCGCCAGATGGGCCTCTGAAGGTAACTGGTGTCAGAGCAGAGAAATGTTATCTACACTGGAGCCATCCAACACATGATGGTGGAGCTGGTGTTTCACATTACATTATCGAAAAGAGGGAAACAAGCAGACTGTCTTGGACTATAGTAGAACCCAAAATTCAAGCTATCAGTTATAAAGTCACCAAACTCTTGCCAGGTAATGAGTATATCTTTAGAGTCATGGCAGTAAACAAGTATGGTATTGGCGAACCACTTGAATCTGAACCAGTTATTGCAAGAAATCCTTTTAAGACTCCTGGCCCACCTTCAACTCCAGAAGCAAGTGCAATCACTAGAGATTCAATGGTCCTCACATGGGACCGTCCAGAGGATGATGGTGGTTCACCAATCGAGGGTTATATCCTGGAGAAGCGTGACAAAGAAGGTATCCGATGGATGAAGTGCAACAGGAAAAGACTAAATGACCTGCGTTTCAGAGTCACTGGATTAACAGATGGAAACTCTTATGAATTCAGAGTGTCTGCTGAAAATACTGCAGGTGTTGGCACACCAAGTGAACCATCTGAATATTACAGAGCCTGTGATGCAACCTATCCTCCTGGCCCGCCAAACAATCCCAAAGTGACAGACCATTCAAGTACAACTGTTTCCCTTGCATGGAGTAGGCCTATTTATGATGGTGGTGCACCAATCTCTGGATATATTGTTGAGATGAAAGAAGCCTGTGATGATGAATGGACGCTATGTACACCAAACACTGGTGTACAAACAACTCACTTTACAGTGAAAAACCTGAAGGAAAATGCAGAATACAACTTCCGTATTTGTGCCATTAATATTGAAGGTGCTGGAGATCATGTTGATGTTCAAGGCTCTGTAATCGCTGCTGAGAAACTTGAAGCCCCAGAAGTAGAGTTAGAAGCTGATCTGAGGAAAATTGTGACTGTTCGTGCAAGTGCAACACTACGCTTGTTTGTTACCATCAGGGGAAGGCCTGAGCCCGAAGTTAAATGGACAAAAGCTGAGGGAACCCTAACAGAGCGTGCCCAAGTTGAAGTCACAAGCTCTTACACCATGCTTGTTATTGACAACGTTGACAGATTTGACACTGGCAAGTATATTTTAACTCTTGAAAACAACAGTGGCACCAAATCTGCGTTCATAAATGTCAGAGTCCTGGACTCCCCAAGTGCTCCTGTGAACTTTGTTGTTAAAGATATCAAAAGAGACTCAGTCCAGCTGCAGTGGGACCCTCCACATATTGATGGCGGTGCCAAGATTACTCATTACATTGTGGAGAAACGTGAATCTAAAAGAATGGCATTTACATCTGTGACAAACAACTGTGTCAGGAATTCATTCAGGGTTGATGATCTCCAAGAGGGAGGTTTTTATTACTTCCGTGTACTTGCAGTAAATGAACTTGGTGTCGGCTTGCCAGCAACCACCACAGAGCCAGTCAAAGTGTCCCAAGCACCGCTGCCACCGGGTAAGGTTACACTTGTTGATGTAACTCGGCACAGTGTGAGTCTTTCTTGGGAAAAGCCAGACCATGATGGTGGTAGCAAGATAACAGGTTACATAGTAGAGATGTTGACTAAAGGATCAGATAAATGGACTGTATGTGCAACAGTAAAAATGCCTGAAGCTACAGTTGAAGGACTTACAACAGGTGAGGAATATTCATTCAGAATTTCTGCCATGAATGACAAAGGAAAGAGTGATCCTAAACCACTGGGAGCACCTGTGGTTGCCAGAGATTTCACTGTTGAACCTGTAATTGACTTGCTATTTAACACATACAGCATTAAATCTGGAGAAGATCTCAAAATTGATGTTCCATTTAGAGGTAGACCTCACCCAGAAGTGACATGGAAGAAGGATGGCCACACCCTGAAGCAAACAACCAGAGTAAATGTTCTTACATCCAAAATGTCTTCAAAGATTGTTATCAAAGATGCAATAAGGGAAGATGCTGGGAAATACGAAATCACACTGACTAATTCAGTTGGTGTAAAATCAGCTGAAATAACAGTTATCATTCTTGACAAACCAGGTCCACCAACTGCAGTCAGAGTTGATGACGTAAGTGCAGATTACATTTCATTATCATGGGATCCTCCAGTTTATGATGGTGGGTGTCAAATCAATAATTATGTTGTTGAGAAGAGAGATACAACCACTACAACATGGCAAATTGTTTCAGCTACAGTGGCAAGAACATCAATTAAAGTCTCCCATTTGACACAGGGAATTGAATATCAATTCCGTATTGCTGCTGAAAATCGTTATGGCAAGAGCCATGCGGTTGACTCTGTACCAGTTGTTGCACAATACTCCTTCACACCACCTGGCCCTCCAAATGACCTTAAGGTTTCTCATGCTACAAAGTCAGGCATGTTGGTTACATGGAAAAAACCAGCCAGTGATGGTGGAAGTCCAGTCATTGGATATCACTTGGAATGCAAGGGCCAAAGCAGCATTCTCTGGACAAAGATCACTAGGGGTCTTGTTTCTGATACACAGTTCAAAGTAACTAGTCTTGAAGAGGGACTTCTCTATCAGTACAGAGTATATGCAGAGAATATTGCAGGAATTGGACCTTGCACAAAAGCCTGTGAGCCTGTTGCTGCAAGAGATCCATGTGATCCTCCAGGTCAGCCAGTTGTTACTAACATAACAAGAACTTCTGTTTCTCTCTCCTGGACAAAACCTGAAAATGATGGTGGTGCCAAGGTGACTGGTTATATTGTAGAGCGAAGAGAACTACCAGATGGTCGTTGGTTGAAATGTAATTTCACCAATCTCCAAGAAACATTCTTCGATGTGACTGGCCTGATTGAAGATCAAAGATATGATTTCCATGTAATTGCAAAGAATGCAGCTGGTTTACTTAGTCAGCCATCAGAGTGTACAGGTCCTGTTACAGTGAAAGATGATGTTGATCCACCACGCATTACAATTGAGGAAAAACTCAGACAACTACTTGTAGTCAAAGCAGGAGATATACTAAGAATTGATGCTGAAATTTCTGGCCGCCCAGCTCCTGTGATTTCATGGGCGAAGGATGGAAAAGAAATAGATTCTAAAGCAAGAGTTGAAATTTCTTCAACATTCACAACCACAACACTAATTGTTAGAGACACCATCAGAAGAGACTCTGGACAGTACGTTCTCACATTACAGAATGTTGCTGGTACCAGATCATTAGCAGTAAACTGTAAAGTCCTTGATAGGCCTGGCCCATCATCTGGACCATTGGACGTAACTGGTTTGACAGCAGAAAAATGCACCTTAACTTGGGGACCACCCCAAGAAAATGGCGGTGCTGAAATTCAACACTACATTGTTGAGAAGCGTGAAACAAGCCGTCTTGCCTGGACATTAGTCTATGCAGACATGAAGGCCACAACATGCAAAGTTACAAAACTGCTTAAGGGCAATGAATACATTTTCAGAGTTCAGGGAGTAAATAAATATGGAACAGGAGAAGCTCTGGAGAGTGATCCCATTAAGGCCCTAGATCCATTTACAGTGCCTGCTGCACCAACAAATGTTGAAGTCACAAGTGTTACAAGTGAAGCTATGACAATCTGCTGGGAAAGGCCTATTTCTGATGGTGGCAGTAGCATTAGTGGCTATGTAATAGAAAAACGTGAAAAATCAGGTCTTCGCTGGGTTCGTGTCAACAAAAAGCCTGTTTATGACTTGAGGGTCAAAGCCTCCAATCTCCGTGAAGGATGTGAATATGAAT
This sequence comes from Pangasius macronema, assembly GCA_037577455.1. Taxonomy (NCBI): domain Eukaryota; kingdom Metazoa; phylum Chordata; class Actinopteri; order Siluriformes; family Pangasiidae; genus Pangasius; species Pangasius macronema. Next base: position 24,531,511 of record CM074949.1, read on the forward strand.
ACCGTGTATATGCAGAGAATTCTGCAGGTTTAAGTGAACCAAGCCTTCCTTGCCCATTGACAAAGGCAGAGGATCCATTATTCTTGCCATCTCCACCAGTGAAACCAAAGGTAATTGATTCCACCAAGTCCACAATAACACTCTCTTGGAACAAGCCATTGTTTGATGGTGGTTCTCCAGTCACAGGATACTCAGTTGAATATAGGAAAACCAATGATGAGGACTGGATTGTTGGAGTGCAGCACACTAATAACACTGAGTTTACAGTTGTAGGGTTGACATCAGGAGCAGAATATGTCTTTGTGGTTAGGTCAATTAATAAAGTTGGTCCAAGTGAGCCAAGCCCTGAGACTGATCCACAGGTAGCAAAGGACAGAGAAGATGAACCTGTTTTCCTCATCAGTAATGAAATGCGAAAAACACTGATTGTCAAAGATGGCAGCTCGTTCACCCTAAGAGTTCCTTTCAAGGGGAAGCCTGTGCCAAATGTAATGTGGAACAAGCCTGATGTTGATCTTAGAGTTCGGGCAACAATTGATACCATAGATACTTGCACATCTGTCACAATTGAGCAAGCTACAAGAAATGACTCGGGCAAGTACACTGTAACTCTACAAAATGTTGCTGGAACAGCCACACTAACATTGAATGTAAAAGTGCTCGATTCACCTGGACCACCTGCCAGTCTTTCAGTTAAGGAAGTGACCAAAAACTCTGCAACAATAACATGGGACACACCAGAAAATGAAGGTGGTGCTCCTGTCAAGAACTACCTTGTTGATCTGCGTGAGGCAAGCAAAAAAGGATGGACAAGAGTCACAGAAAATTGTCCCAGACTTAGCTACAAAGTAACTGACCTTCAAGAGGGAGGCGTTTATTATTTCAGAGTTACTGGTGAAAATGAATATGGAATTGGCGTACCACTTGAAACTAAAGAGGGAACTAAGATTACAGGTATGATATTATAAATACCTATTGAATGATGACTAGCTAAAATAATTGTGTTGTATTTGGATTTTGATGTATTTAACTCTGATGTAAGTAACTATTGCGTAAACATTCATTTCAGAAAAACCAAGTCCACCAGCAAAGCTTGGAGTAACTGAAGTTACAAAAGATACTGTCTCGTTAGCTTGGAGTAAACCTGAGCATGATGGAGGTAGTAGAATTACCAATTACCAGGTGGATGCACTGGAGAAAGGACAACAGAACTGGATAAAATGTGGTGTCACCAAATCGACTCACTTTGTTGTATATGGGTTAAGAGAAAATGGAGAATACTTCTTCAGAGTTCGTGCTGAAAATCTTGCTGGATTTAGTGACCCTAAAGACATGGTTCTGCCTGTTCTTGTTAAAGATCAACTAGGTAAGTAATTTGACCTGTTTGTAATTATGTTGGTTTGACAAAGCCAAAATACCATTGTGCTGTTTAATCTGCTTCTTTTTCTTCTTATTATTATTAATTATTCTGAGACCTAAAATTTCTAAACTTATCTCCTTCTAGAGCTTTCAAGCTGCATGCACCAAACACACCACAGTCCTACAGCCTGTTCTGACATAGTGTGTTCTGACCTTTCTAACTGATTGGAATTATACTTTGTCCTGTTACAAAAGCTCAAATTGTCCAAAATTCCCATTGACTTCCATTGAAAATTTTGGACTGTTATAACTCCTAAGCCTTTCAAGCTACATTCACCAAACTCAGCACAGCCCTTAAGGCTGTTCAGACAAGCTGTATTTTTTTTTAACTGATCGGACTCCCGTAGACTTACATTGAAGGATAGTTCAGATAGTTACGAAGATTTCAAACTCCAACTGTCAAAACTCACACTTACCTGTGTGCGCAAGGCTTGAAGCACCTCTTCTTTCCCTCTCACTCTGTCAGTGTACCTGTAACAGAGACTCTCACTTTATCCATCTCTTTATCAATGCCACACACTCTCTCCATCTCACTATCAGTCTACCAGTAGTGCACACACTCTCTCTTCATATTTCCTTCTAACAATCTATCTGACAATCTATCACTCATCACTCCTTCTGTCTTTCTACTAAGAACATTCTCTCTGCATCTATGTACTTTTCACCCTGGCTTTCTACTTGTATCACTCTTTGTCATCTATCTTTCTGCCAGTAACTGTCTGTCTGCCTGTCACCCTTTCTTTCTTTCTTTCTTTCTTTCTATTTCAACTTAAAACTATCTTCAGACTTATGAAACAAACTTTCAAACTTTCAGACTGGCTTTGTCAAGCCAACATCAAAGTTTGTTGTGATTTCTAGTTAATTTGTTGATGTAGCTTAACATTTTGTATGGCAGTTCATTATCATAATTAACCTGATGTTTCTGCTGTCTTCTATCAACAGAGGCACCTGAAATTAATATGAAGAACTTTCAGCATAATACAGTCTATGTAAAGGCAGGCTCAAATCTTAAAGTAGAGATCCCTATTACTGGTAAACCTTTACCAAAGGTATCACTCTCAAAGGATGATCAGGTCCTGAAATCAACCATGAGGTTCAATTCTGAAGTAACACCTGAGTGCCTTATCATCACCCTCCGTGACAGTGTTGCTCATGATGCAGGCAGATATGACATTACAGCCTCAAACTCAAGCGGAACCACCAAGTCCTTTATTAATATTGTTGTCCTGGACAGACCAAGTCCACCTGTTGGTCCAGTTGAGATGTGTGATATCACAGAGGACAGTGTAAGTCTGAAATGGCTCCCTCCTGCATATGATGGTGGCAGCCCAATCACCAACTATATTGTTCTAAAACGTGAAACAACAACAGCAAACTGGGTTGAAGTTTCATCTGCAGTCGCAAGATGCACAATTAAGATTATGAAACTAACTACTGGAATTGAGTATCAGTTCAGAATTAGGGCTGAAAATCGCTTTGGTATCAGTGATCACATAGATTCTCCAACTGTCACAGTCAATCTCCCATATAGTAAGTAACATATCTTTTGTGCTAGTATTATTCATTTTTATTTGACTAAATGACAAATATCAACAACATTGCTTTCACTCTGTTTCAGCAATTCCTGAGGCACCTACAACACCATGGGTATCTGCTGTCACTAGAGAAATGATTACTGTCAACTGGAAAGAACCTTCTTCTGATGGAGGAAGTCATATATTTGGATACCACCTTCAGATGAAAGACAAAAACAGTATTTTGTGGAAGAAAGTCAACAAAACTGTTATCCGTGCCACGCATTTCAAAGTGACAAACATCAATTCAGGCCTTATCTACGAGTTCAAGGTTGCAGCAGAAAATGCTGCTGGCATTGGTCCTGTGAGCAAAATTTCAGATGCCGTACTGGCAATTGATGCTTGTGGTAAGGATATTACAAAATGTGAATTGTTTTGGGAAAGAAATGTAAAGTCTGCCTATAGGTAATTCTGATCTTAATTATGGTACTGTTTTCCAGAACCACCAACTGATGTCCGTGTCACTGATATCACAAAGAGTTCAATAAGCCTTGCATGGAGTAAACCTTCCTATGATGGTGGAAGCAAAGTGACAGGGTACATAATTGAGAAGAAAGATGGTCCAAAAGGCAAATGGGTCAAAGCTAATTTATCAAAGGTTCCTGACACCAAGTTCACTGTATCAGGCCTCATTCAAGATGAATCTTATGAATTTAGAGTCTTAGCCAAGAATGCAATTGGCTCTGTCAGTAACCCATCTGCTACTGTTGGGCCAGTTACATGTGTGGATACCTTTGGTGCTCCTGAAATTGAACTTCCTCAGGAATACCTGGATGTTGTAAAATACAGAGCAGGAGCAACTGTCCAGCTTAGAATTGGCATTATTGCTAAACCTCAGCCAACAATTGAATGGTACAAAGATGGAAAAGAGCTGGAATCTGGAGCTCAGCTCATGATTTCAAACACCACTGATACTGCATGCATCTCAATAAAGGATGCTACACGCATAAACACTGGAACATATGAACTCAAGATCAAGAACTCTTTGGGCTCAGCATATGCTGCTATCAGAGTACTTATTCAAGGTATGCTACTAATTATCATTTCTTGGCTAAGTGTTAAAAAAAGGTAAATATATATTTATGCCTTATTTATTGTAATAATTACTTGCTCATCTCTGTTAGACAAACCTGGGCCCCCTGCGGGACAGATTCAGTTCAAGAAGATCACAGCAGATAGTATAACCATCATGTGGGATCCTCCAGCTGATGAGGGTGGTGCAATGGTTACCCATTACATTGTGGAGAAACGTGAGAGTAGCAGAATTATGTGGTCCATAATATCTGAGAAACTAGAAGACTGCATTGTCTCTGTTTCAAGGCTGATCAAAGGAAATGAGTACATCTTCCGTGTTCGTGGGGTGAACAAATATGGAGTTGGAGATCCTTTAGAATCTGAGCCTGTCATTGCACAGAACTCATTTGGTAAAGATTTTTTTCAATCATTGCCTAACTGTGCTAATATTTTTTGTCTCATGTTTGAAGTAAACCCACTGTTGCTATTTTGTTTTATGCAGTACCTCCCAGCCAACCTTCCAAACCTCAGGTTACCATGATTACTAAATCAACGATGACAGTCATATGGGAAAGGCCAAGTCTAGATGGTGGCAGTGATATTGATGGATATTATCTGGAGAAGCGAGAAATGAAGAGCCTACAGTGGTTCAAGGTCATCAAAGATCCAATCCGTGATACTAGGCAAAAAGTCAGCAATCTCACAGAGGGAAATGAGTATCAGTATCGTGTTTGTGCAGTTAATAAAGCTGGTGCAGGTCAATACTCGGATGCATCCATCTTCTATAAAGCATATGATCCCATTGGTAAGATCATTTTTTACTAGTTTTGTTATTTAGGATATTCTTAAATCTTATGTGAAATATGTCCATGTTCATGGCATGTTATAATGTTGTTCAGCAAAATATGTTTTATACACAAATGTTTATACAACATATTTTTATACATTTTCAGATCCACCAAGCGAACCGACAAAACTTAAAGTTGTTGATTCAACCAAGACTTCAATTACACTTGGATGGGTGAAGCCTGTGTATGATGGTGGTAGTGAAATCACAAGCTATATAGTTGAGCAGATGACAGCTGATGAGAAGGAGTGGGTCACTATTAGCTCCAAGGGTGAAGTAAGAACCACAGAGTATGTGGTGTCCCATTTAAAACCTGGATTGTACTATTTCTTCCGCATCTCTGCTGTTAACTGTGCTGGAGTTGGCCGTCCAATTGAAATGATTCAGCCAGTACAGGCTAAGGATATTCTGGGTTTGTATTTTTTTTCCTGTGCCTAAAAAAAACTGAATTTTTTTCGTGTATCGTGAGTATTTTCGTGCTTGGTTGGTTTAAATCTAATCAGTGATGTATTTCTCTTTTATTCCAACAGAGGAGGCTGATGTTGATCTTGACATTTCAATGTCAACTCAGTATACAGCAAAGGCTGGAAGAGATGTGGAAATCATGATTCCTCTAAAAGGCAGACCTGCACCAAATGTCACATGGCGAAGAGGAGATAGGAATATTGCCGGAGATGCAAAATACACAATTAATAACACAGAGTATTCAACAACACTTATCATTCCAAAAGTCACTCGAGACGATTCAGGCAAATATCTCCTTGAGATTGAAAATGGAGTTGGTGAACCAAAGAATATTATTATCTCTGTAAAGGTATTAGACTCACCATCCGCTTGTAGTAAGTTGGTAGTGAAAAATGTTACCCGTGGTAAACTCACTCTGAGCTGGGATCCTCCACTTATTGATGGTGGATCTCCAATTACAAATTACATCATTGAGAAGAAGGATGCTAAACTCAAGGCTTACTCCATAGTTACAACAGAATGTGCCAACACATCATACAAGGTTGAAGGCCTGTCAGAAGAGATTGCCTATTTGTTCCGTGTGTCTGCTGAAAATGAAAATGGTATTGGTGATACTTGTGAGACCACAGAACCTGTTAGAGCAGCTGAGACTCCTGGTCCTGTAAAGAACCTTGTCATGGTTGACTCAACTAATACATCTGTAACTTTGGCATGGACAAAGCCTGATCATGATGGTGGCAGCCATATTTCTGAATACATCATTGAAAAGAAAGCAGATGATGCTGTGACATGGAGCCTTGGTGGTACATGCAGATGTTGCAAGTATGAGGTAACAAATCTTAAAGAACTCTCAGAGGTTTTCTTCAGAGTGTATGCCAAGAATGAGAAGGGTTGCAGTGACTTCTCTCAAATTGGACCCATTACTGTGAAGGAATCCATAATTCCACCTGAAGCGAACCTTATTGACTATCCTAATGGTGAATTAAGCGTTAGAATTGGACAAAATGTGAACATCGAATTGCCATACAAGGGTAAACCCAAACCTGCAATTCAGTGGATGAAAGATGATGTTCCACTGAAGGAAAGTGAACAGGTTCGCTTCAGACAAACAGAGAATAAAGCTAGTCTAACTGTGAGAAATGCAAGAAAGGAGAATGCAGGAAAATACACTCTGGTCCTTGACAATAGACTTGTGAAGAACTTCTTTGACATCAAGGTCATCACTCTTGGGCCACCCTCTGCACCGGTGGGCCCTATCCGATTTGATGAAATCAAAGCACAGAGCATTATTATCTCATGGAATGAGCCACAGGAAGATGGTGGTGGAGAAATCACCTGCTACAGTGTGGAAAAAAGAGAGACTTCTCAAGCAGCTTGGAAAATTGTTTGTTCAAGTGTGGTCAGGACCACATTCAAGATACCCAATCTGGTTAAGGGCACTGAATACCAATTCAGGGTGCGTGCAGAAAACAAATATGGAGTAAGTGAGCCTCTCAACTCGGTGGATGTTGTTGCCCAACACCAGTATAAGCCACCAGGTCCACCAGGAAAACCTGTTGTATTTAATGTAACAAGTGATGGCATGACTGTTTCATGGGATGCACCCAGCTTTGATGGTGGTTCTCCTATTACTGGCTACCATCTTGAAAAGAAAGACAGAAACAGCCTCCTGTGGATGAAAGTGAATTCCAGTGTAATCTCTGGAAGAGAGTACAGGGTCATTGGTCTCATTGAAGGTCTGGAATATTCATTCAGAGTGTATGCTCAGAATAATGCTGGCATGAGTCCAGTTAGTGAGCAAAGCAAGCACAAACTTGCTATTTCTCCTGTTGGTGAGTCTCATTTTTCATGTCCACAATCAGCTTCCATCAATACATGTGGTTATGTCAACCTTAATAAGCAATTTCTTATTTATTTCATACATTTAGATCCCCCTGGCACACCCAACTGTATTGATGTTACAAGAGATTCTGTCACTCTTCAGTGGGAGCCACCTAAACGTGATGGAGGCAGTAGGATTGTGGCATACAGTGTTGAGAGGCGCCAAGGAAGAGCACGCTGGCTGAGATGCAATTTTACTGATATCAGTGAATGCCAGTTTACAGTGACAGGACTTGCTTGTGGTGACCGCTTTGAATTTAGAGTAATTGCCAGAAATGCTGTTGGAACAGTCAGTCCACCATCACAGTCATCTGGCTACATCATGACCAAGGATGAAAGTGGTATGTATATTATTTACAGGGAAAACAAAACAAAAAAAGACTCCAGAATTATTGGCACCCTTAATGAAAAACCTCAAAAATCAATGTATGACGAAGTGCTTCTTTTATGCAAGCTTTCCAAACAGCTTGTTGTTATGATTGTGGTGTTTAAACATGGTGTTTAAGCATTAAACTAAACTGGCAATTCTGAAATTTAAATACTTGAAGTCTTTTTAACCTCCCTGACCAACCTTCTTATGGTGTACTTTTGTAAACTTTTCCAAACTTCAGAAGCTTCTTCCTTATGGTACTTTTAAATGTGTGCATATTCTTTGTCAATTACTTGATTGTGCAGGTCAACACTCATCCTTCTCATATGTGCTAAAGGCTCTTTGGTAATTGTAATGAGCAAAAAAATGTTTTTACATCTGTGCAGTGTCATATTTTGTCAGAATCAACAATACAACTGGTGATTAAACAATGTGTTACTTTAAATATTGCTTTTTTATATACATTTTGGAGAAAAAGCATATTTTTAAAGTTCTTATGATTTTTAGGAGAGGAAAGTAGTGCAGCTATTAGAGTGAAAAGATTAAAAATTGCATATAAAGTTATATCTTACTGCTCATTCTCCAAAAAGGAGCAAATATAGCTTTGTATGTATTAATGTATGTTTTGTGATGTACTCAAATTGACAGTTCAATATTTGGTATTATATTTCAGTTATTCCTGAGATTCAGTTTGGTGCTGAAAAGACTCTGACAATCAAGGCTGGAGAAAACATCAAACTGAGTTGCACTATTAGTGGGCGTCCTGTGCCTCAGGTTACATGGTATAAGGATGGGAAACAGCTTGACAAAATGCTTGTTGATATCACAACCAGTATTGGGTCAAGTTCACTGTTCATTAGAGATGCTGATCGTAGTGACCGTGGAATCTACACTGTTGAAGCCAAAAACAGCTCTGGAACAACGAAGGAGGATGTTCTTGTCAGAGTACAAGGTTCGTTAGAAAAATGCATTTTTTACATGAGTAGACGGAATTTTTAAATACTTTGAATTATAGCTATTTGTGTTTGATTCAGATACTCCTGGACCACCTGAGGGCCCACTTCGCTTCACAAATATCTCTGCTGAAAAGGCAACTCTTTGGTGGAGTCCCCCAGAAAATGATGGCTGTGCAGCTATCACTCATTATGTGATTGAAAAGCGTGAAACCTCCCGTATTTCTTGGGCACTTGTTACATCTAAGTGTGAAGCCTGCTCTTTCAATGCCACCAAGTTGATCAAGGGCAATGAGTATCAGTTCCGTGTCTCTGCTGTCAACAATTTTGGTGTTGGCAAACCACTTGAATCAGATCCAATTGTTGCTAAAATGCAGTACAGTAAGTAATGTTTAACCTTTTATCCAATCATGTCCAATTAGCAGAATTGTAATCTAATTTGTGCTTTTATAATTTTATAGCTGTACCAGATGCTCCAGGAACACCTGACTGCACTCATGTGACAGGAAACAGTCTTACAATCTGCTGGACAAGACCAAGACATGATGGTGGAAATGAGATAAAGCACTATATCCTTGAACGGAGAGAAAAGAAAAGTTTACAATGGGTAAAAGTTTCGGCAAAAAGACCAATCACAGAGCTCAGACACAGAGTTACAAACTTGACTGAAGGAAATGAATATGAATTCCGTGTTATGGCTGAAAACGGGGCTGGCGTAGGACCACCGAGTGGAGTATCAAGACTATTTAAGTGCAGAGAACCTACAAGTGCACCTAGTGCACCAACAGTGGTAAAAGTCTGTGATTCAACAAAGACCTCTGTGAGCCTGGAATGGACCAAACCAGTCTTTGATGGTGGTATGGAGATCATAGGTTACATTATTGAGATGTGCAAAGCAAGCCTTGAAGAATGGCACAGAGTCAATAGCCAGACTTGTATCCATACCACATACACAGTTACAGATTTAGAACCTGGTGAAGAGTACAAATTCCGTGTGTGTGCTGTTAATGGTGCTGGAAAGGGAGAGGCATCTGAGATTCCAAATGCAGTCCAAGCAGTTGACAGACTGACATCACCAGAGATTGACATTGATGCAGATTTCAAACAGACACATATTGTGAAAAGTGGAGGAAGAGTTACTCTTAATATCCCTTTCCGTGGAAAACCTACACCCCTGGCTTCATGGGCAAAAGTAGATGGAGAACTTGGTGTGATGGTAGATATTAACACTACAGACACTTTCAGCACATTAACAATTGAAAACTGTACCAGATATGATGCTGGGAAATACACACTTTCTCTTGAGAACAATAGTGGTCGTAAATCCATTACATTAACAGTAAAAGTGTTGGACACACCTGGGCCACCAGGTCCTCTCTCATTCAAGGATGTAACAAGAGGAGCTTTGACTCTCATGTGGGATGCTCCGTCCAATGATGGAGGTGCTCGTATTCATCATTATATTATTGAAAAACGTGAAGCAAGTCACCTGAGCTGGCAAGAGGTGAGTCCTAAGTGTACACGCCAAATTTTCAGAGTGACCAAGCTTGCAGTTGGTGTACCATACTTCTTCAGGGTCACAGCTGAAAATCAGTATGGTGTAGGTGAGCCTTATGAAATGTCAGAACCTATTATTGCCACTGAGGAGCCTGCACCACCCAAGAGGCTGGACATTATTGATACTACATCTTCAACAGCCACTTTAGTATGGATGAAGCCTGAGCATGATGGTGGAAGCCGCATCACAGGATATATTGTTGAGACCAGAAAGAAAGGTTCTGATCACTGGGTTGTTGGTGGTCAAACAAAATCTTTGAAGATGGTCCTGGAGGGCTTGGTCGAGAACACAGAATATGAATTCCGGGTTAAAGCACAAAATGATACTGGAGTCAGTTATCCAAGAGATGCACTCACCTCTGTTATCATCAAAGAACCTCGCATTGAGCCAACTGCAGACCTTAGTGGCATCAGTAGACAGCATATTACCTGTAAGACTGGCAGTTCCTTTGCCATTGATATTCCCATTAGTGGCAGACCAGCTCCAAAAGTAACATGGAAGCTTGAGGAGATAAAGCTAAAGGAAACAGAAAGAGTCTCTATCAAAACTTCTAATGTGAAAACCACCCTACTGGTTAAGGATGCCAAGAGAGGGGACAGTGGAAAATACTACCTTACTCTAGAGAATGTGGCTGGGGCAAAAACATTCAGTATTACTGTAACTGTCTTTGGCAGACCAAACCCACCCACTGGCCCAATAGAAATCTCAGGAATCACAGCAGAATCCTGTGTGTTGACATGGGCTGAGCCTACAGATGATGGTGGATCAGATATAACTAACTATATAGTTGAGAAACGCGAATCTGGTCAAACTTCATGGCAGGTTGTAAACTCCAGTGTGAAACGACCAACAATTAAAGTCTCCCATTTGACAAAATACATGGAGTACACATTCCGTGTCTGTGCAGAGAACAAGTTTGGTGTTAGCAAACCGGTTGAGTCTCAAGCTATTGTGGCAGAACATCCATTTGGTAAGTACAATTACTTTTGTTGATTTATTATTAAATATGCTCCTTTAGTATTCCAATAATTATAATCATTGTTCCATCTTCCAGTACCACCAAGCCCACCTACACGTCCAGACATGGTATTAGTATCTGCTAATGCCATTTCCATTAAATGGGATGTTCCATATAATGATGGTGGAAGCAAGGTGACTGGATATTGGATCGAGAAGAAAGAGCGCAACACCATTTTATGGACACGGGAAAATAAAATCCCATGCATTGAGTGTCATTTTAAGGTCTCCAATCTTATTGAAGGCCTTGAATATCAGTTCCGTGTATATGCCATGAACATTGCTGGTCTAAGCAAAGCCAGTGAAGCTTCAAGATCAGTGCTGGCTTTGAATCCAGTTGGTATGTATTGGTTAAGTTTTTTAATATCTTTCCTCATTGTTGTTTATTAGTGACATAGTACTTACTGGGTGATCATTTTTCTTTTAGATCCACCTGGCAAACCAGAAGTATATGACATTACAAGATCTTCAGTTTCTATTAAATGGTCTGTACCATTTAATGATGGTGGCAGCAAACTTGTTGGCTATGTAGTTGAACGCAAGGCATCCACTGGAGATGACGATGAATCTCGTTGGTTGAAGTGCAACTACACTACTATCACAGACAATTTCTTCACTGTAACATCACTTGAAGAGGGAGCAGTTTATGAATTCCGTGTCATTGCGAAAAATTGTGCAGGAGTCCACAGTATGCCATCGGAATCAACAGGCCCTATCACATGCAAGGATGAATACAGTAAGATAATTTTCTGATGAATATTTGACTGTGTATATCAAGTTGGTACTAATCTAATATTCGCTATCTATTTCTTTCAGCACCACCCAAGGCTGAGTTAGACAGCAAACTTGTCGGTGAGACAGTAACTATTAGGGCTGGATCAGACCTTGTTCTTGATGCTGCAGTAGGTGGTAAACCTGAACCCAGAGTATGCTGGTCTAAGGGTGATAAGGAGTTGGAGCTTGGTGAGAAGTACTCATTGACATACACCAGCACAAGAGCTATGGCAATCATCAAGTCATGTAACAGGAATGATACTGGAAAATATATATTGACTGTTAAGAATGCCAGTGGAACCAAAACAGCAGCTGTCAATGTTAAAGTTCTTGGTAAGAAAATATTACATTAAAACATATGTCATTTAAATCAAAATATTAAATATCTGGCTGAAAATGTGAAACTCCTTTTCCATTCCAGATACCCCTGGTCCTCCAGATGGTAAAATTACAATCAGCAGAGTCACAGAAGAAAAATGCACAGTTTCTTGGAAGATACCTCTTGAGGATGGGGGAGATTCTGCCACTCACTACATTGTTGACAGACGTGAGACCAGTAGGCTCAACTGGGTTGTCATGGAAACTGAATGCAAGACCCTTTCTTGTGTCAGTACAAAACTAATCAAGAACAATGAATATATATTCCGTGTCAGAGCTGTTAACAAATATGGAGCTGGTGTACCACTGGAGTCTGAACCAATTATTGCAAGAAATGCATATAGTAAGTTTTTTTTGTATAATTTGCAGTAATTCACAGATTCACTGAGCTTCAGAAACAAACATTATTAACATTATGTATTTCTTGTCATGTGTATTACAGCTGTTCCAACACCTCCTGGAGCACCAGAAATTACAGCTATCGGAAAGCAACATGTCATTATTGAGTGGCTGAAGCCAGAGAATGATGGTGGAAGTGAAATAAAAAATTACCTCGTGGATAAACGTGAGAAGAGCAGTGTGAGATGGACCAGAGTAAACAAGACATTCACCATCTATGACACAAGACTCAAGATAACAGGTCTATTAGAGGGAAGCGAATACCAATTCCGTGTTGCAGCTGTCAATTCTGCTGGCACAAGCTTACCAAGTGAAGCCTCTGAATATGCTCTTTGCAGAGATCCAACATGTGAGAAACTATAACTTCTGTTGCCTAACCACATCATGTGCCATATATATTTCATTATTAACATTCCCATCAAATTTATTTAAATGGTGAAGTTACTGTGTTTTTTTATATTACAGATACCCCAGCTCCTCCATCAGCTCCCCACATAATAGATACTACCAAACACAGCATCACTATGACATGGACCAGACCTATGTATGATGGTGGTTCAGATGTCACTGGCTATGTTGTTGAGATTCTAGAAGAGGGAACTGAACAGTGGTATAGGGCCACCCAGAAGATCCTGGTTACTAATGAATATACTGCAGCTGGTTTAACAAGCAACAAGAAGTACAGATTCAGAGTGGCTGCAGTGAATTCAATGGGCACTGGAGAGTTCAGTGCAGGCAGTGTGGAGACTTCACCCACAGAAAGAGTTGGTAAGTTTTTCCTTACATGCATAATGTTTATATTGAGAAGCAATGAGGAATGACTAGTCCAGAATGACTGCTTAGACTGTTAGGGCTGTACTTAGACTTGAGTTTCACAATCAGTACTCACCATATTACATCAGTATTCAGTATACTGTATAGTATAAAGACTTAAGCACTATTCAGAAGTTACATGCGAGTTATGCAACTGGGGTGGAGTTTGAGTAAAACAGAGATGTGTCTCAGTTACATGCCATTCTGACATTGGACTTAAGCCCAATTCTCTTGTGTGATATCAGCTCAAACAAGAAGCAGTATTAAGTCTGTCCATCACTGTCTGGCAGTTTGAAGTATCCACAATATGTCACACTGAAATATGTTTTAGGCTGTAAATGCAATCAGAAAATGATGGAGTGATATTTAAGGTCAATATTAAATACACAAATAAGACATTGTTAATTAATTAATAGTATCATCCCTTTAAAATCAACAAAAAAGGTTATTTTTCCTGCTCAGAGGACATTGGAGAATACAGCATCTTATTTGGAGACACTGATTAGTTTGAGGATCATTTAATGGATAGTTACGACTTAACGTAAATTGAGTTGAAGTGTAGCAAATGAATGCTCAGTCATCCTATCCTTTCACTATATTTTTGTTAGAAAGCACATCAAATTAACAAAAATTTTCATTTTTTTAAATTTCATTACAAAACAGCCTTGATTTAGTATCTCGTGACTGTATTAGCTTGTGCTCACAAGTAGCTGTTTGCACACACACAAAAAAAATAATAATTTCATACATTCTAAAAAATTATACTGCTCTTGTGCTAAGATTCCAGTAGTTTTATAAAAGTAATTACTTCTTCAGTCTACATTTTCTATCTATGATCTTTTTTGGGCTTAAAGACGAGTGCTTGTGTTTAAAAGAGGTGGTCTAGAAACTACTGAAAAACCCCATTCTACTCAAGTAGCAACCTCAGAAGTGTGAACTACATCCAGGTCTAATTTGCATAATCTGAATGTTGCACTCAGAAATTCAAATTAAGCAGGTGCATAGCCAATCTCTGAATAATGCAACTGTCCCTATGTAAATAATGATGCAACTTTTGTATTTAAGTCACTGAATTAAGTAATCAGCTCTGAATATAGCCCTCAGAGAATATTCAGAGGTTGTTTTTTAACAGTAAGCATAATTTGTGGAAACTGACCTTTAGTGTTTTGTATCTGCAAATTCACTAAAATGTACTCTTCTCAGAAATTCCTGATATTGAATTACCTGAAGAACTGAAGAAAACTGTTTGTCTGAGAGCTGGTAGCATTTTACGTCTAAATGCAACTATACTTGGAAGACCACTGCCAGTTGTTACCTGGAGAAAGTCTGGCATCGACCTTCAGTCACGGGGATACATTGACACAACAGGGAGCACTACAACTTTAATAGTGGAGAAGGTTCACCGTTATGATGCTGGAAAATATACAATTGAGGCTGAAAATCCATCTGGCAAAAAAACAATTACCATTCTTGTCAAGATATATGGTAAGTGTGTGTGTGTGTGTGTGTGTGTGTGTGTGTGTGTGTGTGTGTGCTTGCTATCTAATTTTTGAGTTGCCCACAGAG
>CM074949.1:24546638-24576729 GCA_037577455.1 Pangasius macronema
TATATAATTAATTATTTTATATATATATATATATATATATATATATATATATATATATATATAATTTGTCTGTTTATCTATTTATTTATTTACATGTAAAATTATTTATCTCAATTCCAGATTCCCCTGGTCCCTGTGGTGCAGTCAAGGTCAAGGATTACACTAAAGAATCAGTTGTCATAACATGGGATGTCCCTACTATTGACGGAGGGGCTCCTATCAACAACTACATTATTGAAAAACGTGAAGCATCAATGAAATCTTATAAAACAGTGACATTGGAATGCAAGAAGACACTGTACAGAATCACAGGGTTAGAGGAAGGAACACAATACTTCTTCAGAGTACTGCCTGAAAACATATATGGTATTGGAGAACCTTGTGAAACCATTGATTCTGTGCTGGTATGTGAAATTCCATCTGTTCCTCAAGATTTGCAAGTCATTGACATTACTAAGTCCACTGTCATTCTTGGATGGGAAAAACCACTTTACGATGGTGGCAGCAGACTTACTGGTTATGTTATTGAAGCCTGTAAGAAAGGAACTGACCGATGGATGAATGTTGCTAATGTGAGAGCATCAGTATTTCAGCATACCATAGATTCTCTAAATGAAAATGAACAGTACTTATTTAGAATCAAAGCTGAAAACAGCAGGGGGGTCAGTGAGCCCAGAGACCTGATGACACCTGTAACTATTCAAGAACAGAGAGGTATGCTATTATCAACTTGTATTTAAATATAGTTAAGCAATAAATTAACAATTACACATTATAAATGATATTAAAGGGTTGTATTTATTTTACAGTTATGCCGACCATTGATCTGACTAGCATTCCTCAAAAGATTGTAAATGTGCACGCTGGCAAGCCAATTGTGCTCAACATTCCCATCACTGGAAGACCTGCACCAACTTGCACGTGGTTCTTTGGTGGCATTAAAATAAAAGACAAGCTTGACCGTATTAAAATTGAGACAACTGCTAAGTACACTAAACTAATAGTTCGTGAAACTACTCTTGATGATACCGGTGACTATACCCTTGAAGTAAAGAATGTAACAGGAGTAGCTACAGAAATCATCAAAGTCATCATTCTTGGTGAGAAAGATATTTTACCTCATCCTAAATTTTGTCTATCATTAAGGATTTACAGTGTTTCCATCACAACTGAAACTAACCTAATGCACCCCATTTGCAGATAAACCTGGCATTCCAGTTGGGCCTATGAGAATTGATGAAATTGATGCCACATCTGTAACATGCAGCTGGGAGCCACCGGAGAAAGATGGAGGTGCCAATATCAGTGGCTATATAGTTGAACAACGAGATGCTCATCGCCCTGGTTGGCTGCCTATTTCTGAATCTGTCACAAGACCCACATTCAAATTTACTAGGCTTACTGAGGGAACAGAATATGTGTTCCGTGTGGCTGCAACAAATCGTTTTGGCATTGGTGCATTCCTTCAGTCTGAAGTTGTTGAATGCAGGAGTGCCAAGAGTAAGTTCATATTAGAAAAAAACAAACACAAACACATACATACATTACTGTGCAAAAGTCTTAGGCACCCTATTTATTTATTTATTTATTTATTTTTTATTTTATGAGTCAGTACAAAAACATTTTAGATTTCCAAACATTAGTTTTCCAGCAGAGAATTAAATGTTACAGAAAAATGTTTGTATGTCAGTAAACAAAGCAGCATATTACATAAGAGACCACTTTTCTGATAAAAAAACATAATGAATGGCTGCTGGGTTTTGCTGCAAATATGAGAAGCAAGTGTGACAGTCAAAGTCTACAGAAGAACTGTGGCTGGTTTTGCAAGATGCTCAGTAACACTTACAGCTCATTTCCTTATAAAACTGCACTAACTGTACCTGAAACTACAATTTTTAAAGCAAAGGGTCTACACACCAAATATTGACTTTGTTCATCTATTACTATTTACTACTCTTTATAGTATTTTTAAGGTAAAAACATTTAATTTAATTATTTTTGAAGGCACCTTTGCTCTACAGCATTTCTTTGCATGTGCCTAAGTCTAAGACTCTGTCTATATAATATCCTGTTTTGTTACCTTCTACAGCTGTTCCTGGTGCACCAAGCACACCTGAAATATTTGATGTGTCCCATGATGGTATGACACTCACTTGGAAACCACCAGAAGATGATGGTGGTTCCTCAGTGGCCGGCTACATCATTGAGCGTAAAGAAACTAGATCTGACAGATGGGTGCGCATCAATAAGAATACAGTGACAATGACAAGATACAGATCAACTGGATTAATTGAAGGTCTCGAATATGAGTATAGAGTGACAGCTATGAACTCTAGAGGCACTGGCAAACCGAGTCTGAGCTCAAAACCAGTGATTGCAATGGATCCTATCGGTAGGTGCAAATGAACAGTCATACATGGTACTAGTCTGTGAGACAAACATTTTTTTTTTTAAATTAAACATTTAAAAAAAATTACACATACTATTTCTTCTCACACAGAACCTCCAGGTATACCTTTGAACCCAAGAGTCACAGATACAACCAGGACATCTGTGTCACTGGCGTGGTCTCCCCCAGAGGAAGAGGGAGGTGCCATCATCACTGGTTACCTGATAGAGATGCAAAAAGTTGACCAGATTGAATGGACCAAATGTAATACTACTCCAACAAAGATTTGCGAATACACACTGACACATATGCCGCAAGGGGCTGAGTATAGGTTCCGTGTGATGGCATGTAATGCTGGTGGACCCGGAGAACCAGCTGAGATTCCAGGAGTAGTTAAAGTCACAGAAATGCTTGGTAAGAATGAAAAATAGCATTGTAAACTATGTCTGTTTTATGTGACTGGCAGTGCACAACTATGTCTGTTCTATGCGACTGGCAGTGTTTAATGGTAAACAAACTACATTAATATTTCAGAATATCCTGATTATGAGCTGGATACAAAGTAC
Source organism: Pangasius macronema (assembly GCA_037577455.1). Classification (NCBI taxonomy): domain Eukaryota; kingdom Metazoa; phylum Chordata; class Actinopteri; order Siluriformes; family Pangasiidae; genus Pangasius; species Pangasius macronema. The sequence goes on from CM074949.1 coordinate 24,549,594, forward strand.
CAGGAGGGTTATATCGTAAGACAAGGTGGAGTTGTCAGACTCTCTGTGCCAATTAAGGGAAAACCATATCCAACCTGTAAGTGGACAAAAGAAGGCCGTGATATTTCTCACAGAGCTATGATTGTTACCAGTGAAGAACGCACCGAGCTGGTGATCAAGGAAGCTTACAGGGATGACACTGGAACCTATGATCTTGTGTTGGAGAACAAATGTGGAAAGAAAGTAGTTTACATCAAAGTTAAAGTTATTGGACCTCCAGATCCCCCTGAAGGCCCTCTGGAATTTGATGATATTCAAGCTCGTTCTGTAAGAGTGAGCTGGAGACCACCCTCAGATGATGGTGGCTCTGACATTCTTGGTTACATTGTGGAGAGACGTGAGGTACCAAAGGCAGCATGGTACACTGTGGACTCTCGAGTGGTTGACACTTCACTAGTGGTCAAAGGACTGAAAGAAAATGTTGAGTACCACTTCAGAGTTTCAGCAGAGAACCAGTTTGGAATTAGTAGATCTCTCAAATCAGATGAATCAGTTATACCAAAGACACCACTCTGTAAGTATTTTTTGACATTTAAATAACCTATTCACTCTTATGATTGCTCATATTATATTAATAAACCAGGTAATTCATACTGCTTTTGTGTTCTTTACAAAAGGTCCACCTGAACCTCCCAGCTTCCCTCCAGAAATTATGGAAGTCACAAAAACCACTGTTGGCCTGTCTTGGTCAAGACCAAAGGATGATGGTGGTTCTCGTGTCACTGGATACTATATTGAAAGAAGAGAGATGTCGACTGAAAAATGGGTGCGTCACAACAAGACTCACATCACAACCACAATGTATACTCTCACTGGCCTTATCCCTGATGCAGAGTATCAGTTCCGTGTGATTGCTCAGAATGACATTGGTCAAAGTGAGCCTGGACCTGTGTCTGAAGCAGTTGTGTGCAAGGATCCGTTTGGTAAGTAACATGCATCCCAACTTTCAAATAAAATATACCAAAATCTTGTTGGTGTCTAAGTTCTAATTACTTCATTCTCTTATGTTACTAGATAAACCAAGCCAACCAGGTGATATTGACATCATATCAGTTACCAAGGATTGCATCACTATTCATTGGCTGCGCCCAGAATCTGATGGTGGCAAAGAAATTCTTGGATATTGGATTGAGTTTAGACAAGCAGGTGAAAGTGCCTGGAAAAAATGCAACAAAGAGCGTTCAAAAGATAGGCAGTTTACCATGGGTGGTCTCATGGAGGCAACAGAATATGAATTTAGAGTGTTTGCTGAAAATGAAACCGGATTCAGCAGACCCCGAAGAACTGCCATGGGCATCAAAACCAAACTCAGTGGTATGTTGAAAAGATGATCCATGTATATTATTTTACTGTAGATTTGTAGTGCATAAATGCTATTATGCATTTTTTTTTAAATTTCATTTCATTTTTTTAACAGTTGGAGAAGCTCCAAGTCTAAAGGAAGAGATGAAAGACACTACCACTAAACTGGGGGAATCTGGAACACTGACTTGCCAGATTATTGGAAGACCTCTTCCAGAAATCAAGTGGTATAGATATGGAAAGGAACTGACTCAGAGTCGTAAATACAAAATGAGCTCTGATGGCAGAAGTCATTCTCTAACAGTTGTAACAGATGAACAAGAAGATGAAGGTCTGTACACTTGCAGAGCCATCAATGAGGCTGGTGAGATTGAAACCAGTGGCAAGCTTCTCCTGCAGGCTGCACCCCAATTCCATCCTGGATTCCCTTTGAAGGAAAAATACTATGCAGGCTGTGGAACAAGCCTACGTCTCCATGTTGTCTATATTGGACGTCCAATTCCACAAATCATGTGGTTTTATGGCAAGAAACCTCTAAATCCATCAGAGAATGTTATTATTGAAAACACAGAGAATTATACTCACTTGGTTGTCAGAAATGTTCAGCGCAAGACAAACGCTGGCCGGTACAAGGTGCAACTGAGCAACAAATTTGGCACAATTGATACAGTGCTATGTGTGGAAATCCAAGGTAAGTTAGACCAATTTGCGTTCAGGTGTATATTTTTTTATTGAACAAACTGAAATTGGACAGCTGAGGTATATATTTATGCAACACTATTACTCTCATTCCAGATAAGCCTCTGATTCCTGAAGGGCCAATTATTGTTGAAGCCCTCTTGAAGAACTCTGTAATCATAAGTTGGAAACCACCTAAGGATGATGGTGGTTCAATGATCACAAACTATATTGTGGAAAAACGTGAAGCAAAGGAGGGACAGCAATGGCATCTAGTGTCATCATCTGTCTCAGGAACCACATGCCGCGTTCCAAATCTAATTGAGAGTGCTGGATATTACTTCCGTGTTTCTGCCCAGAATCAATATGGTATTAGTGAGTCATTAGAGATTCCAGCTGTTCTCATCATCAAGAGTCCATATGGTAAGTGGAATCAATTGCTGGCAACTTCCATTGTATCTGGTTGCAAGACCATTACAAAACAAAGAATAATAAATAATCTACATAGTGACAATTTTGTTTTGCAGAAAAACCTGGAATCCCACAACACCCAGTGGTTACTTCATTCACAAAGGATTCCTGTGTTGTGACATGGAAACCCCCATCCAGTGATGGAGGTGCCAAAATTAAGAATTACTATCTGGAGAAGAGAGAGAAGAAACAGAACAAATGGATTGCTGTTACAACTGAAGAAATTCATGAGACATGCTATACTGTTAAAGGTCTTATTGAAGGCTTTGAGTATGAATTCCGTGTCAAATGTGAGAACATTGGTGGAGAGAGTGACTGGAGTGAGATTTCAGAACCTGTTATTCCAAAGTCAGACACAGCTCCTCGTGCTCCCTTCTTTAAAGAAGAACTGAGAGATATGTGTGTTAAATATAAAGCCAATGCAACCTTTGTTACTAAGGTCATTGGCTACCCCAGGCCAATAGTAAAATGGTACAAGAATGGCAAAGAAATTTTACCAGATGGTGAGAAAGTCAAGATCCAAGAATTCAAAGGAGGCTACTACCAACTTCTTATCAGTAATGCGGATGAGAATGATGTGGCTGTTTACCAAATTAGAGCCACAAATCAGGAAGGATCAATCTCTACAACTGTAACACTTGATGTTGAAGGTATGATTGCTCTGTGTTTTCATATGTGTCTTTATAATACAAGTGGCCATGGACTTTTTCTGTATCTTCTGTATCAATAACACTATCAGCTACTTACAGTATATTAATATTTTATTCTCTTTTCCAGTTCCTGCCAAGGTTCACTTGCCATTACATCTACAAGGTATGGGAGCTGTTCATGCTGTTCGTGGTGAGGTAGTCACCATCAAGATTCCAATCAGTGGTAAACCTGATCCTGCAGTCACATGGCAGAAGGGACAAGAAATACTGAATAACACAGCCTATCATCAAGTGATTGTAACAAGATCCTTTACGTCCCTTGTGTTCCAAAAGGGAGTGCAAAAGAAAGATGCTGGTTACTATATAATTTGTGCCAAGAACAGATTTGGTGTTGATAAACAAACAGTTGAACTTGATGTTGCTGATGTACCTGATCCACCTAAAGATGTTAAAGTAAGTGATATTGGAAGAGATTTCATCACACTCACATGGACTCCTCCAAATGATGGTGGAAGTGATATCATCAGCTACATAGTAGAGAAGTGCCCAGTATCTGGTGATAGGTGGATCCGTGTTGCCCAGACATCTGAACCACAATATACTGTAATGAGCCTATTCGGAAAGACCAAATACCAGTTCCATGTTATTGCAGAAAACAAATTTGGTCTGAGTAACCCATCTGTGCCAACTGAACCTGTAACAGCAAGAGAAGACAAGTTAGCTATTAGAAATTATGATGAAGAAGTGGATGAAGAAAGAGAAGTTACTAAAGAAGAAGCACCTCATTCCAAAGTTAAGAATGTGCCATCTCTTTACAAAATCTCTGAGGAACTAGCACGATGTGGACACTTTGGTAGTGTTCATCGTTGTGTTGAAATTAGCTCCAAGAAGACTTTCCTGGCTAAACTCATTAAGGTGAAAGGGGCTGATAGAGAGCTAGTTGCAAGAGAGATTGAAACACTCAATATTGCAAGACACAAGAACTTACTGTATCTTCATGAGTCCTTCGATAGCTTGGAAGAATATGTTCTGATCTATGAATTCATATCAGGGATGGACATCTTTGAACGTCTTGGAACAAATTTTGACCTCACTGAGCGGGAAATTGTTCTGTACCTGAGACAAGTTTGCCAGGCTCTCAAGTTCCTGCATGGCCTCAACTATGGTCATTTTGACATAAGACCTGATAACATTGTCTACACTACAAGAAAGAGCAGTACAATCAAGATCATTGAAATGGGACAAGCCAGGCTGCTGACACCTGGAGAAAATATCAGAATTCAGTTCACAGCACCTGAATATTATGCACCTGAGGTCCATAATAGTGATTTTGTTAGCACTGCTACAGACATGTGGTCAGTTGGAGTTCTCGCATATGTGCTCCTTAGCGGCATCAATCCTTTTGCTGCTGAATCAACTCAAAAAATGGTTGAACACATTTCCAATGCTGAATACGTATTTGATAGTGAGGCCTTCAAATACACCAGTCTTGAAGGCATGGACTTCATTGACAGGCTTCTAATTAAAGAACGGAAACATCGTATGACTGCATCTGAGGCTCTGGAACATCCTTGGCTCAAGATGAAAATAGAAAACATTAGTTCTAAAGTCATAAAGACTTTAAGACACAGACGTTATTACCAGTCAATAATCAAGAAGGAGTGGAGCACTGTTATTTCAGCAGCTCGTGTTGCCTATGGTGGTGGTTACAGAAACCAGAGAAATGTTTCAATTGGCAGAGTGAAAATTGGACATCCAGAACAAGGCCTGAGGGCAGGTCCTGTTATGCATGGCTCTGCAGAGTTAGGTGGTCATGTTCGTTTTATGTGCAACATTGAAAACTATGACAAGACCACAGAGGTGGCCTGGTACTTTGGCTCTCGTAAATTGACAGCAAGTCATAAGTATGAAATCAGCTATGCCAATGGAGTTGCAAGCATATATGTGAAAGACATTGAAGAATGTGATGATGGACTATACAGATGCAAAGTTGTTAGTGAAGAGAGGGAAGACAACGCCTATGCAGAGCTGTTTGTTGAGAGTCTGAGGTCCTATCGAGAATACTTCCTGGGACGTTCACTCAAGAAACCCAAGCGGAGAATTGATAGAACCAAACTTCTACAAAGGCCACCTGAGTTTACTCTGCCACTGTACAATTGTACAGCATATATTGGAGAGGATGTACGCTTTGGTGTAACAATAACTGTTCATCCAGAGCCACAGGTTACTTGGCTGAAGGCAGGACACAGAATCAAACCTGATCCTACAAAATACACGTTTACAACTGACAAGGGTCTTTATCAGCTAATGATTCACAATGTTGAGCCTAGTGATGATGGTGAATATACCGTTGTGGCAAATAACAAGTTTGGTGAAGACAGCTGTAAGGCATGCTTAACAGTAAGACATCACCCTGTTGCTGAGGACACAATGAGGCCAATGTTCAGACGCCTCTTAGCAAATATTGATTGTGTTGAGGGAGAGAGTGTACATTTTGATTTGAGAGTGTCAGGAACACCGACACCTACTCTGAAATGGGAAAAAGATGGAAAGCCTCTTGAATTTAGACCTCAAGTTGAACTTGTGCAAGAAGATGTGGGTTATTATGTTCTCCATATTAGAGAAACACTTATTGAGGATTCTGGCACCTACAGAGTTACTGCAACAAACTCTGCTGGTTCAGCAAGTTGCCAAGCCACACTCAAGGTTGAACGCCTAACTTATATTAGGAGGGAGTTCAAGAGTGAGGAAGATAAGCAGATATACATACAAAACCAAATAAAAAAGACACTAAAAATGGCACAAGAATTCTCAACAGCAGAAGTGACTACACTTAATCCTGTAGCACAAGAGGCACTGAAAGAAGCGGCTGAACTGTACAAACCTGCAGTGAGTACCAAGAATGTGCAGGGTGAGTTTGATATCTCTGACAAAGAAGATAAGGAAATTAAGAGAATTAAAGAAGAAAGCAGGAAGATCAGGATGCCTTATGAAATTCCAGAAGCTCGTGTACATGATCCAACTGTTCTTGAGGAAGACATGAATATTAAATATTTTGTGCCTTTATCTGACATGAAGTGGTACAAGAAACTTCGTGATCAATATGAAATTTCTGAACGCATGGAGAGAGTTGTGCAGAAGAGACAGAAACGCATCCGACTTTCCAGATGGGAACAGTTCTATGTCATGCCACTTCCAAGAATTACTGATCAATACAGGCCTAGATGGCGTATTCCAAAGCTTACACTAGATGATTTGGAAACTGTAAGACCAGCTAGGCGCTCACCATCTCCTGAATCAGACATCTTCAGACAAAGAAGGCATTCCCTGGGGGATCTTTCAGATGAAGGTCTCCTCCAGCCTGTAGAAGATTATCTGACAAAGAGGAGAATTGAAGAAGAGAAGCAACAGCTTGAGGAGGAATTGGAACTTGGCTTCTCTGCCTCTCCTCCAAGTGGTAGCCCTGTTCGTTTTGAACTGCATGCACTACGCCATACGTCACCTAGGATTATGCACAAAGCTGAAGTGAAATACACAGAGGAAACAAAACATGCAGTGAGACCAATAAAACCTAGTGGTTCTCCACCTCCCATTTCCCATTTCATGAGAAGGAGGAGGTCTCTCTCTCCAACGTATATTGAATTGATGCGTCCTGTCTCTGAATTGATAAGACCATCCCGGGTGCCAGTGGAATATGAACATGAGGCAATTGAAAGGAGGTCACCCACTCCTGAGAGGACACGACCACGTTCCCCTAGTCCTGTGTCTCCTGAAAGAAGATCATCAAGATCTTCCTCTAGATTTGAAAGATCTGCAAGGTTTGACATCATGTCTAGATATGAGGCAAGAAAAGCTGCTTTGAAATCTGAGCGCAAGTATCAAGTTGTAACACAGCAACCATTTAGCCTTGACCATGCCCCACGAATCACAGTTAGAATGCGTTCACACCGTGTACCATGTGGTCAGGACACTAAATTCACATTGAATGTCCAATCAAGGCCAGAAGCTGAAATCCAGTGGTTCCATAATGGACAACAGATTCAAGAGAGCAGCAAATACCACTTTACAGACATGAGTGGTGTCTTAACCCTCCAGATTACCGATTGCCAGGCAGAGGATAGTGGCACATACCGTGCTGTTTGTACCAACTCAAAGGGAGAAGCATCTGACTATGCAACTCTTGATGTATCAGGAGGAGCATTTACTACATATTCCTCAAGACGCAAAGATGAGGAAGCTCCAGCAGCATTTGTACCTGAAGTGATAAAGACAGATTATTACCATACATCATCAATCAGGGCATCTTCTGCCTCTAGAACACACATAGAGATCAAAGAATCGAAAACAAAACTTACTGAGAGACATGAAGTTTCTGGGTTTGAAATATATGAGTCTGAAAGACTTGCATCATCTCCTGTCAGATATGCATCAACTGAATACCTGTCATCTGCTACATATTCATCCTCAGAACGACATGCATCAGCTGAATATAAGGCAAAATCTGTTGAGTCCTCAGCTACTGCAAGCATAACTGCTAAGAAAGTCAAAGCCACCCTGTCAGCAAAAATACTCACCAAACCACACTCTCTAACAGTGTCATTGGGTGAGTCTGCAAGATTTACCTGTGATATTGATGGTGAGCCAGCACCAAGTGTCACATGGATGCATGGGCAACACACTATTGTCACTTCTCATCGTGTACATGTGACAACAACACAATACAAGTCTACATTTGAAATATCTTCTGTAGAGTACTCTGACGAAGGCAGCTACACAGTAGTGGTAGAAAATTCAGAGGGAAGGCAAGAGGCAAAGTTTACCTTAAACATCTCCAAGCCACCAATGAAAGAGGAGGCTGTTGCACCATCCCCTCCAGTTAAATCTCCTGTGCCAGCAGTGAAGTCACCTGAGCTTTCAGTGAAATCACCAACAACGTCTGTAGAATCACCAGGACCTTCAGTGAAATTTCCTATACCACCTGTCACATCTCCAGAGCCATCAGTTAAGTCTCCAGAGCCATCAGTTAAGTCTCCAGAGCCTTTGATGAAATCACAGGAATCTACTGGAGTCAAGTCTCCTGAACCACAAATTAAGTCACCCGAGGGTGTCAAATCGCCACTACGAGTCAAGTCTCCTGAGCCTAGTACTGCTTTTCCAAGAGTTAAGTCACCTGCCCCTGCAAAGCCCTCAGAAGCAATTACGTCCCCTCTTAGGATTAAATCTCCCACAGGTCTGAAGTCTCCTGAACCAGCAGCATCTCCTCCAAGAGTAAAGTCACCACCTCCAGTTAAGTCTCCAGAGCTAATGACCTCACCGCAGAGAGTTAAATCTCCCACAGCCATGAAGTCACCAGAGCCAATCACCTCTCCTCAAAGAGTAAAATCCCCACCAGCAGCCAAGTCTCCTGAGCCGATCATGTCACCAAAAAGGGTTAAATCTCCACTCACTGTGAAATCACCAACTCCTTCAAAGATGCCACCCCCAAAGATCCTCCAGCAACTTAAAGCTGAGGTATCTGAAGACAAGGTGAAGATGACCTGTGTTGCTGAATGCTCTGTAAGGGACGTTGTGTGGTACAAAGATGGCAGGAGACTTAGTCACAGTAGCCGTTATCAGATCCATACTTCTGCTGATGGCACTTGCTGCCTCTATATATCAGATGTGTCTGAGAGGGATCAGGGTGAATATTCCTGTGAAATAATCGCAGAGAGTGGAGCAGTCTCAAAAACATCATTCTCCTTCTTTGGTCAAGTGTTCCAGTCTATTTACACAAAAATAACAACATTTGTTTCTGCACACATGGCTGTTAAAGGTAAATTTAATTTCATGTAATAATTCAGTATTTTCTTAACACGTTTTAGAGACCCACTAACACACACACACTAATTTAATGTTCATTTATCTTACAGAATCAGTGTCCTCAAAGGCCCATGAGGGGCTTGAAATGCTTAAGAAAGAGAGTGCCACTCTCAGCAGAATGCAAGAGAGTTTCTCTTCAAAATCCGTCCACATGGAGAGTGCAATGCAAGAAACATCGTTCAGTAGTTCCACCATGGCTGAAATGAAATTTGAAACAATGTCAATGTCCAGCATGTCCTCCATGACTTCTGAATCAGTGTATGCTATGAGCTCAAGCAGTATGATGTCAAGTCACTCACATGCTGAGGGATCCTCAATAAGAGCCACTCTGCTCAGTGGTCAAGGTGAGCTAATAAGAGCCACTTTAGTCAGTGGTCACAAGCATTTGTAAAATATTTATACAGCCTACTGACTTATATTTGTTTCAACTGACAAACCTCTTCAATTATTTTTTACTTCAAAGGTTCAGCACCAAAAATTGAAGCCCTACCTGAAGACATCAGCATTGAACCTGGGAAGGTTTTGACAATAGCATGTGCATTCTCTGGAGAGCCTTCTCCACACATTGAGTGGTCTTGTGGTGGAAAAACGATTTCAACTGCAGAAGAGAGTGGAAGATTCCACATTGAGACTACAGAGGACCTGACCACACTCATCATCACTAGTGTAAAATCTAGTGACGCTGGGGTATACACCCTCAAACTTTCCAATGAGCATGGGTCTGATATGGCAACTGTCACCATTAGCATTCGTTCACTATAAATCTAATAATGATACTTTCTTCCCCCTTCTCGCATTATCTGCCTTTTTATTTATTGAATGAGAAAAAAAAAGATATTTACTTGATAAATACCTGGATATCTGTTCCTGTAAATATGAAATATTTTTATATCAAACTTGACATTAATTTATACCGAACTAGACTAAAGTCTAAAGTTGTTATAAAAATGTGCCATTTTGGATAATTATGACTAGGATTTTTGGTCAATTTTTTGTGACATGTACATAATGTATATAGCCGAATTTACCGGTTATGGGAAATGTATGAATTGTTATTTAAGACGATATTAACTAAAACAAATGGAACTAATTGTTTATCAGGAGAAAGTTTCTCATGGAACGAATACCCTGTTAAACCTGGAACTAAACTTAGTGCCTCAACAAAAAGTTGAAGTCTTAAGATTGCCTCAACAGGTAGAGAGGCTCCCTGTTGAAGTTTTACTAAATTTACGAGACAAAGCTATACATTGTATGTGTACATGTGATATTTCTATAATCACATGACTTTATAACTTGACCATAAGACCTTGAATGCTGCGTGCATTTACCCTCATGTAAGCAGCATGACTAGGTCTTGTGTTCAAACTGATTATGTCATACCACCATTTTAAAGACATGCTCAAAGTGCGAGCGGCCTACACTTCATGAGCAAAAATGTTTAATGTGCTCTGTTTCTGGTAAGGGATTGCTTGAATGGACTTTCAAAATGAACATCTCCTGGCCAATAATAAAAGTCTATCTTGTACTTCCTTGCAGACGCAGAGCCTCCTCTTGGAGGATTGCTTTGTTGCATTGCGTGTGTACTAGTTTTAGAACTCATCTTCACAGTTGCTGGGCAAACAAGCGTACCACAGGGACAACATCTTCTGTGGAAATAAAAATCTTAAAACAGGAACTATATGCCCTATATTTTGGTTTGATTTTATGTAGAATTGTAGTATTACTAATGAATGCAACCTCCTTGAGACATATAATTGATTCAATAAAGCATGTTTTCAGCACTAAAACCCTTGTTGTTTTGTATCTGTAGATTTTCAGTAATCTGTGGTATAACAGACATCTCTCCTGCAGATATACTCAGGTAATCTGATATCATTTTGATATTCATGTTACATTAGTAAGATACTAAGTTATCATAATTAGAATTACTGAACAGGCATGGACAAATCATTAGCCCAGGAGCCTAGGGCAAGCAAATTTGTTATCTTGGCTGTTAGTTGTTTATTCCGAGTTGCCTGACAAATAGGTTCAACAGCCAGAAGCAGAAAATTGCTACTCCATATTCACTTTCACAAAGCAAAATGTTTCATTTGGTATGTAGCCATGTATAAATTATAGCTACAAATTTAGCTACATAAACATAGAGCAAGCTACTCTTTTTGAATCCTGAAGCCTGATGCACTACATTCTCTGGCTGAGACACAATATGGCTGATGGTAGAAAGGATTTTACAAGGTGGATTATGGATGCGAGACAGTCTTTTCTAAATCAGTAACGCACAGGTATGTAGAAACATGGACCAATCCAAGCAATACAAAGTTCAGTGCAAAGCTGTAATATTAACCTTCTGCTAGCACAATACACACAATAATATAATGATAATGATGTAGCAAGCTTAAAAAAAAACTTGATGCTTCCCAAGCCACTTCCAAAAATAACAAATTTAGGGGTTTCACAGCATTTTTTTTTTATTTGCAAATAATTTTGCAAATTATATAGATCCCCCCCTCCCAGTCAGGTCTGGAAGTATTTGGACAATCACAGAGTTTTTGTGATTTTGCCTTTATACAAAACCACAATGGACTTGAAATAAAACAATCAAGATGTGATCAAAGTGTAGACTTTCAGTTTTATTTTAAGAGGTTCCACAAAAATATGGCATTTAACATTTAGGAATTACAGCCATTTTCAACAAAGTACCTACATTTTCAGGGGCTCAAAGGTATTTGTACAAAGTGATATCATTGTAAATATACCCATAATTTTAATAGTTGCATGAAAATCCTTTGCAGTCAGTGATTGCCTGAAGTCTGGAGCCCATGTTCTCAAAACTCAGATTCCGAGTTTCCTCCCTGGAGATAATTTGCCAGGCCTTCACTGCAGCCACCTTCTGTTTCTGCTTGTTTGTGGGTCTTTCTGCCTGCAGTCTTGTCTTCAGTAAGTGAAAAGTATGCTCTACTGGGTTGAGATCAGGTGACTAACTTGGCCATTGAAGAATATTCCATTTCTTTGCCTTCAAAAAGTCTTTTGTTGCTTTCGTGGTATGTTTAATTTTTTATTTTTTAAACAATTTTCATTGTGCCTACACTTCCACAGAAATATTCACTGATAATACCTATGTAGTATGGGTTCTTATTGTACAATCATACTTTTATTGCTTGAGTTTTGCTGGATTAATACTGGGCAGTACATGGTTCCATCTATATCTTTTTTGATACCACATGTCTGCTGAATTCTTTAATTTAATTGATCAGAAGTTTTTTATTCATTTATTATAACAGCAGTTCTCGAGTAGTTCTGATTTTAAAAAAAAAATGTGTTGTTAATTAACAAACAAAAACATGCAGTTGTTGATATGGTTAAGTTTTCTGTTAGGGGATGTTTATATAACATTTATGGAAGGAGTCTCAACCAGTTTAAGGTCATTATCCACCTGCACTGTGAAGCGGCGTCCAATCAGTTTTGTAGCATTTGGCTGAATGTGAGCAGAGAGTATAGCCCTGTACACCTCAGAATTCATCTTGCTACTTCTNCAGCCATACATGCCCATGCCATAACACTGCCTCCACCATGTTTGACACATGATGTGGTATACTTTGGATCATGAGCTTTTCCTTTCTTTCACCATACTTTTCTCTTCCCATCATTCTGGTACAAGATAATCTTGGTTTCATCAGTCCAAAGAATCTTATTCCAGAACATGGGAGGCTTTTTTAGATGTTTTCTGACAAAATCTAATCTGGCTTTCCAGTCCTTGAATGTTACCAGTGGTTTGCACCTTGTTGTAAACCCTCTGTATTTACATTCATGAAGGTATCTCTTGATTGCAGATTTTGACAATGATACACCTACCTTCTCCAGAGTATTCTGAGGTGTATATGGCTATACTCTCCACTCACATTCAGTCAAATGCTACAAAACTGATAGGAAATAAAGCTGAAAGTCTATGCTTCGATCACATCTTGTTTTATTTCAAATCCATTGTAGCGGTGTATAAAGGCAAAATCACAAAAACTCTGTCACTGTCCAAATACTTCGAACCTAACAGTGTGTGTGTGTGTGTGTGTGTGTATATATATATATATATATAAATAAAGGACTTTGTAAAAGTAAAATGAATGAAAAGTGTGATTAGACTTTTGAATGAGATAATATCTAGTTGGTTTCTTCAAAAAGAGAATACAAACTCATTAGCATTCACATGAAATAATGTGGCTGATAAATATGGTTACTACACCATAACGCTGACAATAGCAAAGTCACAGATCGACTTTAACTTTGACGATGTTCTCTTTTTTCAACATGTGAAATGGGGTTACATTATGCTTCTATGCATATTGGTCCATGACACTGACACTGACATGACTACATGACTTCCAGTAAAGTTTTCTTCACAGAAATTTTTCATTCATTTCTGTTTGTACCACATGCATATCATTCTAGCCTAAACTTCATGCCTGTTGTCATGGTTACATTACAACATGGTTATATACAATGCTTTTTATGACCATAATATTTTCTATGGCCTTTAAACCAAATATCTTATGACATTTTCCTCTTATTATTATATATCATAATATTGTCCATAAAACGTTACACTAACTACAGTACCCTTAGCATGTGACAAAAGTTGTCATGACAGTTACTGGTAAGTGTAACAAAACACTCATATTTGAACATTAATTGTCATGATGAAAGAAAAGGACACAACTCAACCTAACTGAACAAAAATGTGCATGCTACAGACAGGCCATGAATGAAACTATTTATTAGGGCAAGGAAGCTACAGAGAGAAGTCAATGTGCAAGGTAAAAGCTAAGCCTTTCTGTAGTCCAGGTGCAAGATAATAAACACAAAGTCTGATACCAGGTGCCTTCTTGAAATGAACCCATCCACTCTTATCTAATGCTGAGATACATTCACCAATCAGTGCATCACTTTCAGTCTGTGTGTCTGCCCTTATCAAACACTGATATACTCACCAATTAGTACCTAACTGAGATTGTGTAATTGTAAAATGGTACCACTTTATTAGGAACACCAGTACACCTGCTCATTCATGTAATTATCCAATTAATGTGGCAATGCATAATATCATGAAGATGCACATGCAGATATTTTCACATCAAACATAAGAATGGGAAAATGTGATCACAGTGACTCTGAACATGACGTGCTCTGCTGATGCCAGACAATGGGGAACAATGACCATGTTTAAACAATGACCATGTCTGTTCTCACCTGCCAGCCCAGGTCTCTGAAGCTAACGTATAGTTCATGTTTTCTGCAGGCTGTCCTCTGATCACTGCTATTATAATCTGCTAGAGAAAAGAGTGTGTGAACATTATCATCAGCAAATCATGAAAATGAAATCAACAGTTAAAAAAAGAAACAAGTTCTACTTTCAGTACTCAATTTCCAGATGTACATCTATCAATTATCTATCAAACAGGAATTATGTTTATATTTTCATGTGCCTCTCTAGCTTTTATTTTCATCTGACATTCACATAAGCTATATTTCTGTGGGTTCTTTTGCAGGTGAAAATATTACATGTGAAATGGTCAGTGCAGAGCAAATTCAGACCCATAATCAAAAGAAACACTGTGAAAATCACTGATAAGTGAGAGAGTGCAATTGAATGAAAGGAAAGAGCAGGACTGAGAGGAGAGAGAGAGAGAAAACACACAGAAGCAGTAGATGCACATAGACTCAGTAACCATCTTCACACATAAGGCCTGGTCTTATAGATGACTTAGTTTTTGACTGACAACTTGTTAAAGACTACACATCAGACTGTGCTTGATATATATGCACTCTAAAATGTTTTCATGGATTTAAACAACCTCTGTAGGCCTTTGGAGCAACTGCAATATTTGTTTAAGAAATGTGACTAGTCTTCCACTAATGAGAATAATAATTTATGTGTGTATGAAACACACTGTCTACCAAAGGAAAATAACTGCTTTCATAAAAAGCTATAAAGAGGTTTCATCTGTCTTCCTATGAAGTTGTCGCAAATTACTGCTAACATGCAAAGTGTTGGCCAATCAAAATTAATTCTTTCAAATTTTAGATTTCAAATGTGTACATGTAATCTAACCTAAACTGTGCACTCCATGTGGAAAATCTCTGTGTAATGCAACCAAATGTATCTGCATGCAATGTATGTGCAAGTATGTGCTACTTAGTGTCAAGGTTACCATAACAAAAAGCAAAATGGAGGCTCATGAATATTAATTAATCAGTGCACAAAGCTAACACTTCCATCAAGTTATCTCTGACTACTCCTGAAACTGAAGTGACTCCTTTCCATTTCTGAAGTCTGAACTGGTATCTGAATAACACCTCTTGCCTGACTCCTGTTCTCAAACATGCCTAGGGGCTACAGGCTGATGGTTCTACTTAGGTGGAAGAATCTGCTGTGTGAGAAAAAAAAAACATAGTTTCTTACTTGAACAAATAACCTGGAACAATATGCAGAACATGATAAAATAATTATGTTTAAGCCATGGCCACAGCACAAGTCTATTATGTGGCTGAGAAAAACTGTTTGGAAAACTGTGTTAAAAAATATGGCGGAAGCTAGTTAGTTCCAGCCCAGGCAGATAATTTTTGTGTTAGCAAAAAATACATTGTGGGGAAAAAATAACCTTAATGACAACAAACACAATAAAACCAGAATAAACTTTAGCAGTGCTTTTCCAAGACGGGAAGAAGCGGGACACATCATTAGCGATGTTGTTCCTAGACAGGTACACTCCCCTACAAATAAAAGTATGCAACAACCAGGCCAATTCTTTTTTTTTTTTTTTGTAATACACTGAAGACATTTGGCTTTAAGTTCCAAAGAGGACTATGAGATGTTTGATCAGAATATCAGCTTTAATTTTCTGATATTTATATCTAGATATGTTGAACAACTTAGAACATGGCACCTTTGGTGGCAGACCACCCAATTTTTAGGTGAGCAATTGCATTGTAACCGATAATCTTAAAGTACATTAAAGTAAATAATAACTAATATTTGGTTGTATATCCCATACTTGCAAAAACTGAATCAAGTTGCAAAAATCAACTGTTGCATTCTTTTTATTATGCTTTTCCAGGCTTGTACCACAATCAAACAGGTAACAGGGCACACCTAGGCAACAAGATTGTCGTTCCAATACTTTTAGAGGAGACTGTAGGTAGAGGCAGTCTGTGTAAGGCTTTGAAGCGATTTAGTGGATGGCTTTAAACAACGAGTCAGGTAAATACATTTTTACCACTTAGACAACCAGGGGTCTCATTTATCAAAGTGAGCGTAGAACAAGTTCTAAATCTGTGCGTAAAAAAACTGCCAGTAAGCATAAATAAATTGGAATTATCACACATGCATTTGCGCAGCTGTATGGAATGGACGTTGATAAATTTTCTACACTTTAAATTTAAATTGGTCTGCTTGCAATTTCACGTGTATCTGTGCTAACAATGCTAACAGCATAAGGTTAATCTGAATGGTCTAGTGGGCAAAAACTAAATGCTATGTATGCTAACACCAGCCACCCTGTACAAGGGAGAAATTGGGGAAGAGAGTAGTCCTGTAACATGATTAGACAATTTATCACTCAATATAAGTGAAATCTAATGGTTATTATACAGGTTAGTTCTGGTCCACTAACTTGATTGGTTGAGTGGTGTTCCAAGAGTGCTTATAACTGCACTGGGATGTTTCACTTTTCGTATCACAAAAATACTTTTTATCACTCACCCTGCAGTCTCTTGCATATTGATGAATCACAGCCGTGCCGATATTCAGCATAACCACGCTCTAGCTCATGTGATATTGCTTAATTATTTGACAAACACATTAAATTAACACCTGCCAAGGGGAGATGATTAAGAGATAGCTTTCTGAAACCATAACCATCCTGTATAAACTAGCATATAGCCACACTATTCAACTTGTGAAATTGTTGCTTTAGCTATGAAAGAGGACTGCAGATGTCAACTTTATTTATGTACTTGTGAGGTATATATATTTTTTTATCTTGTCATAGACTTTCTATCTCCCCTAATGTGGTACAAACAAACGTTAGGTACTTTTATCATGTATATCTACATAAATAACAAAGTAAGGCAATGCCCTTATTTCCAATGCCCATGGCTAGAAATAAGGGCATTGGACCTGGGTCTGGGCAGCTAACTGTGCAGCTGGATCCTGGACTTTCTGATAGTTACGCCACAGGAGGTGAGGTCACAGGCAGCCTCTCATCCTCAGCGCAGGAGCAACCCAAGGCTGCATGCTCAGCCCCTTTCTGTACTCCTTGTTTACACATGACTGTGTAGCACAGCACAGCTCAAACAGCATCTTTAAATTTGCCAAGGACACAACTGTAGGCCTTATCTTGGATGCCGATGAAACTGCTTACAGAGAGGAGGTCAGAGCCCTAGCTGCTTGTTGCTCAGTCTAGATTCTGGCACTGAGGTGGTGGAATGAACTTCTAGATGTCCCTGGCAGTCTTCAAAGGATGACTAAAGACATAACTCTTCATGGAGTACTTAAATTAGCACTTTATTTAAAAAACATAATAAAAATGCTATGTTTATTTTCTTACTATATTACTTCCACAACAGAGTTAAGACTGATAGTACTTTTAGTCTGTAACCTAATGAACCAGTATCAGGATGTATTTATTGGTAGATACATCAACACACTTCTGTAAGTTGCTCTGGATAATGGTGTCTGCAAAATGCAATAAATGTAAATGTACAGTAAATGTAAACAACAACCTCTCTCTGAATGTCAGTAAAACAAAGGAGACAATTGTGGACTATAGGAAGAGACAGGTGTGTGAACATGCCCCTATTCACATCAAAGGAATAGAGGTAGAAAAGGTTGGCAGAATGGTCCATTCACATTCACACAGTGGTGGGAACAGCCTGGCAGAATCTATACTTACTGCAAAAGCTGAGACATATCTGACCCCAGAAATTTTCACAAACTTTTATCATTGCACCATTGAGAGCATTCTTAGTGGCTACATCACAGCCTGTTATGGCAGCTGTTCCACTGGCAATCGCATGGACCTACAGAGAGTGGTAAGATCAGCTGAGCTCATGGTAAGATCACTGCCCTCTCTACAGGACATTTAACTGAAACACTAACTGAGGAGAGCTGAAAAGATCATCAACGACAGTAGTCATCCAGGTCACTTGCTCTTTCAACTGCTTCCTTCTGGCAGGTGCTACTGGAGCATCCAGAAGTGCAAATAGACTAAAAAACAGTTACCTTCCCCAAGCCATCAGACTCTTAATCAGTCAACAACATCATTTGCAGAGCCATTCCTTTTGCACACCACTTTGCACATTTAGTATGTACACTACCCATATTTATGTAGGCCTATATTTTGTGTTTCTCTTGTGTGCTTCTGTGTATGTTTTTTTTTTTTTTTTTTTTTTTGCATCCATTGCAAATACATTTGTATATTTTGTTTAATGTCCAGTATTTGTCAGTGGAGCTACCATATGAATTTCAATGTGCAGTTTTGTGTCAACTGTGCAAATGACAAATAAAAGACTTTAATCATCAGCCTACCTCATTGCTTGAAAGTGATGCCATGCTAATGCTAAGACTAATCCTTGCTAATGCTAAATTTAGTTGAAGTCTACTCAGGTCATCGTAGAGCCTGGGTCAGAGATTTGTGAAAATGGGTGAGAGTAGGGGGGGTGGGGAGTGTAAAAAAAATTTTTGAACCAACATACATAACCATTTGAGACCTAATGTTTTAAAACTAGTCTTTGGCCTTCTGTGTCTCAGTAACACAACTGCTACTTATGAACTATTTGTTTAGCAGTTAAATAAGCTGACATACTGTAATTAATGATAGCCAGCCTACACTGGACACACTATCAGAATCTATTATGAAGCTGAGAGACAGTGCTGCTGCTAGTCTACATGGGGTCTTTTTCATTATAATGCCTGCATGATTTTCCAGTAAGATTTTCTTTAATAAAGTTGGAGAACCATTTAGGAATGCAAAAAAATATATATTTTTAAAATTAATTAAATGCTTTTTATTATTATTATTATTATTATTATTTTTTTTTTTTATAGATATGCCATCCAGTGCACAGTGTGTGGTCTGTGTGGAGGGATATATGGAGTGGTGGTTCTATAAATAATAATATATTTCTTTTGTGAATTTAAAAAAAAAAATTAGTAGGCCTATTTGTATCTGTATAGAACACATTAACTGTTCAATCTGTTCACATCACATGAAAGTAAAAACCTCCTGCTCTCCTTGCACAACTTTTGTCCTGTGGGACCTAGTCCCAAACAGCTTAATCTGCTTGTTAAGTCTGACGTCACGCGTGATGTAAAAGCCGTTTCCGGGTACAAACGTTCCTTCAGATCCTAAAAGCAAACAGCAATGGCAGAACCTGTGAATCTTTTCATGATCACTTTATTCTTTAGTGAGGTACCAATAAGGTTTAAAAAAGGGTCTGAATTCATTCAACTCCAAAAGAGAGATCAGTGTAGCTGTTCTCCCAGGTGGTATAATCAATTTTAGAGTTGATTATAAAAAGGATAAAAAGGATTTTACGAGGTTGAAGTTAGCTAGTAAGCTAGCTAGTTAGTTGACATCTAAAGATGATATGCCAAGTTCTGGCTGAGGTATTTAGGTACACATACAGGACTGCTATAACTCATAAACGACGTAAACGAAGATGAAAAACTAAATATGTACCAACCAGGTTTTGGAGGGATAGAGAAGTTAGGCTAGTTAAAATACAATTGGAGTTATAAGTTTACATACACATTGCAGAATCTGAAAAATGTTAATAATTTTTTTTTAAATGAGAGGGATCATAATAATTGCATTTTGTTTTTATTTTGTACTGTCCTGAATAAGCTATTTACATATAGATGTTTACATATAGTCCACAGGACAAAATAATAAAATTGAATTTACTGAATTTACACAAATACTGAATTTACACAAATAAACCAGTTCAAAAGTTTATATACACTTGATTGATACTGTGTTTTGTTACCTGGATGATCAGTGACTGTTTTTATGTTTTGTGATAGTTGTTCATGAGTCCCTTGTTTGTCCTGAGCAGTTAAACTGCCCACTGTTCTTCAGAAAAATCCTCCAGGTCCTGTACATTATTTGGTTTTCCAGCATCTTCTGCATATTTGACCCCTTTCCAGCAATGGCTACATCATGTTGAGATCCATCTTTTCATACTGAGCACAACTGAGGGTCTCCTACACAACTATTACAAAAGGTACAAACATTCACTGATTCTCAAGAAGGCGACACAACATGAAGGGTTGTTGGGGCAAATTTTGAACAGGATGATGGGTGTAAATTGTTGTTTATTGTTATTTGAACAACTATAACAAAACATAAAAACAGTCATTGATCATCCACAAAACAACACAAAGTATTAAGAATCAAGTGTATGTAAACTGGGTTGTTTGTGTAAATTCAGTTATAATTTTGTCTTGTGGACTATATGTAAATACCTGCACCGTGAAATAGCTTATTCAGGGCAGTACTAAATAAAAAACAAAATGCAATTTTTATGATCTCACTTATTTTTTTTTTAATTATTAACATTTTGCAGATTCTGCAAAGGGGTATGTAAACCTATGATCCCAACTGTATCTGCCATCCCCTGACTAGCTACAGAAGTATCAGTGGGCTAATATAAACACAGCACTGGCAATGTCTTTTAGAATTATTAAGGTGATAGTTAAACTTTTTTCAGCATACAGTAGGTGCACGTTGAGGGTCAGTCAGTGAGGTTCAGCACGTGCAAGTGCCCAATCAGCTGACACAACTGTCATCATATGGCAGCTTTATTGATTTGGGTGGAGAAAAATGTGTCCCGCGCCAACGTGAAATGCACGTGGAAGAGGGCAAAGATATTGAAAACGGATAAAATTGCAGTCAAGAGACGGTCTGAGACGACACCATCAACAACATGAGGTTAGTAATTAATTTGCGATTGATGCGGATGATGTGTGATTCAAATGATTTGCTTAATGTTATGTGGTGATGAATCGTGTTTACCAAATACGATATAAAATACACTCATGCTGTGCTGTAATACTACTGAAAGTACTAAGCTTCATCTCTGTAGCGAAATCTTAGCTGGCCAGACAGTGATTCATCTTTTCTGAAACTGTAGTGTACACTGTGAGCTTATAAAAGCTTAGTTTAAAGGTGTGCTTTAAATGAATTGTGGTAATAAAAGGCTGTTAAGTTGGGATAGTAATCCCACTTGAAATGATCTCAATTACCATTACTCATTTTACTATCTATTTTATACTATTATTACAGCTGGAATGAAAAGACCTGTCAACTAGGCGGACAAGGAATGGGCATCCTTGTGACAACTTGGCCGTTTTACTGGGTTAGGGTGGATTTTGAGTCCAGAAATGCCTCAGGTACTACAAAAGGTCTTTTGTACTTTGATGTGCCCTCCATGTTACTATAAACATTATAATTACACTACATTAAATCAGTGACAATTCAGCTAGGGTAAAGTCATCCCACACTCAATAATTTTGTACAGTGTCAAAATTCATAATTTGAACCAGGGGTGTCAAACTGGTATAATGTGTATGTAATGTCTGCTTTAATTTAAAGGTATTTTGTATACACTATGTGTATACCTCACTGAAACCTCATTGACTTACAATTAAATCAACAATTTATTTTGTAAATATCTGACTCTATGTGCTTAACTTTAAATCTAGACTCTCTCTATCAGCACATTTGATGGGCTGATGACCAGCCCAAGTTATGCCCAAGCTGAGGACAAGGCCCTTTATGTGCTGTCATCACTTGCTGTAACCAGTCAGGAGAAGCAGCAGATTGAGGGGGCCACAGTTGGGCAAGCAAAGAATGTATTATGGTAAGAAAGCACATTAATAAAAACTCTGAGTCAGTTGTTAAGCAAGAACTGAGATGAACTAGATGAATTCTCTCACTTATTTTGGGTTTTTGTATAGCAGGTCAGCATATCAGAAGAAACGGATCACAGCAAGCAACTTTGGTTTGGTCTTGGCAGCAGTCAAGTGGAGGGCTTGCCCTCCTTCCATATTTAAAACCCTGCTTGGCCAGCACAACAAATAAGGATCTAAAGTAAGTTGTGAGTAAAAAGTGATTATTTAAACTGAAGGCGTCTGTGTTGCAAAGAATACACTTGTGGTATGCTTTTTTTTCTTTTCCCCAAGGCATGTGCCTGGGAAATCCTCCATGAGTCAAGGGCAAAGCAACAACACACTGGTGTTGTTATCCAGAACAGGGGGCCATTCCTGTCTGACAGTGGCCTGCTCGGTGGATGTCCAGATAGGACAGTATCTGATGATTGCATTTATTGAGGTGAAGTGTCCATGATCAGCCAGAACCAAGACTATCATGCAGGCAGCAGAAAATAGGGACTTTTTACTGTTGGATGAAACAGTAAAACTGGTTCCCTGTCACTAAAACTCATGACTACTGGAATAAGATCCAGGGCAACCTACACCTGGCCAGAGCTAACAGTTGTCACCTACTTGTATGGACTCCTCTTGAACTTGAATCCTGCCAGTGCTCAAAGACCCAACATGGGCTGACACTCTGGAAACATTTCAGAAAGATTGTTTCCTACCAAACATTTTGTCACAGTTGTAAGTTAATATCTGCACATGTAACTACCCTGCATTCATGATCTGTACTAATGTCTTTTGAATTATTTGTGACAATTATAATAAATTAAGTTTTGGCACTTCACACAATAATGTTTTTTTTTTTTTGACAAAAAAATATTTAAAGTAAATATTAAAGTAAATATTTATATAATTAAAATATTTAAAGAAGAGTAACACATTTTTATCTGGTTTTACTTTTGTAATCATTTAATGAAATATTGCAATCACTTAATTGTAATTAATTAATCGAATTAATCGAAATGTCACATTTGTTTGGGTAAGCTCATTATATTTTTCTGGTGTAACAGTGTGCTGACTTTTTTGCATTTTTTTCTTTGTGTCAGTGTTATTCAACAATTTACAACACACACTGACATTCAGTTAATTCACTGAATTTCATGGAGAATGGGTGTTTATAAATTTGTAAGAAACACATATTTTAAGTATCTTCTTGATGTTTTTTCTGAATTGGTATGGGATGTGGTCCAAAATGGAAAACAATTTCAGCCTCTAAATGGAGTGCTAGCACTGGAGATTAGTCCATTATTGTTCACTTCCTCCTGTGTGAACTGTCCACTGACAAGAAATGACGGGACATCCAGCAAAACTCCCTTTGGGAAAAAGTCCTGAATTGTGAAGCCCTTGTCTGCCATAACTGTATCACCTTCTTGTAGATGTTGAAGAAGTCCAGTCAACTGTTATTGCCTTGTCTGAGGTACTCCCACCATACAGGTCACTGGCAAAGGTAGCCACACCAATTAGAGCCTTTATTGTGGCCCATTCTTTGTACTGGCTGTATAACTGACTCTGTGTGTCAAGCTTCTCTGTGTTACAGCAACCATGGTGCAGTCAAACACTATCCTACAGTTAGGGGCAGGCTGGAAGCAGTCTGGCAGCAATGTTTGATTCTTGGCTGTGGAAGGGATGTTGTTCTTATGCAGACCGACATATAAAATGTCATAAAGATGTTGGTTACTGTGGCTGTGCTACAATTAAACCTTGTTGCAAGGTCTTTGTGGCTGCAATTAAGTCTAAGCTTCATTAAGGTCAGGAGCAATTGATCAAATAGGGGCATACATTGGACAGTCAATCAGAATGATATTGTAGCTCAAATCTAGAAAGAAGCGCTTCCAAAAACAGGATAGTGGCAGCATCGGGCAATCCAGTGAAATATTAGACTCTGTCAGAATTGGAGGAAATTTGACTGAAGGAAAAAGTTTGTTTCTGTTTCTCCAAATTCTCATTATTGTCTCAAAGCATGTCATTCTCTACCTCAAGCACCAGAAGACTTTTTGAAGTACTAGGGGTCTGTGCAGTTGCAGTATCATGTAGTTGATCTGTTCCTTCATTCTCACCACTGGTTGGGACCATTTCTTTCTTTTGTTTCCGTTCAGGGTTATGCCTGAGGTGGTCAGGGAATTGGAAAGTCTTCCCCTCATTCCATGCGAATCACGATGGCCCAGCAGTTTTGCCATTGGGGAAATGCCAACTGCACGCCCTAAAGTTTTCATGCCTGTAAAAAAAAAATCATCATCATTACTTACGTTCTTTATTAGTCAAGTGCACAGCACTTACAGTGAAGCGGTCATTGGCAATGAAAATCTTAAATCTCAGGTTCATTCCAACAATGCTCAAATGATACATATAGAAAAGAGAACCATGTTAAATAATGCATGTTAAATAAAAATAAGAATCTAACAGGATATAGACAGTAGTATCTGCTGTGCTCTTGTTTGGTTATAACAAAAACTATAGAGCCTATAACAGTTTGGCTTTTGCCAGTGGGTGCTAACGTTAGCACCCACTGGAGCCAAACTTTGTTTTTCTTCATTTGTTCCTTTAAAAAGAATTTTAGCTTACCTTATCAACTGCAGCCATTTCCTCTTTCTCATCTTAAGGAAAGCGGTAGGATGGCAATCGTATAGTTGTTTTGGACTCAGATCTATTCAAACAACAAGGGACACAGCATTGCCGCATGTTGAAAATACGAGAGCATCAGCCAACGCAGTAGAAGCTTGGATCCGGAAACAGTATTGTCGGAAGATCATTACTTCATGACTTAACAAGCTGATAGTCTGCCTTTTATTAATGTCTGTAAGCGTATTCACTTAGGATGCATTATCTGTTCAGTCTGAATAATGTATGCGTATTTGGTTACATCCTTAGTCCACACAGATTCCTTTTGGATGCTTAGTTCTTGGTTCAGGGCAACCCCACAGCTTACCATGATTTCTCCTGGGCAGCTGTCTTCTTAACAATTAATACATACTCTTACTTAATCTACCTGTAACATGGCAGACTCAGTCATGGGATAAGGAACCATGTACAAAGGTTTTAAAAACAAGTGAACACAGTCCAAAATGCAAAATCACTCACAAATAGCACCCCAGGGGCCAGTTCTTGCCTTGATACAGATGAACATGCTTATCACGTTTTGTGACAATAGTTCAATGCTAGTTGAAATGCCTGATGAAAGGCTGATTGGCTGAAGGTCACTATATTTAAAAGTAATTCAGTGATTGTTAAAAATCAAGTTACAGATTTGCAGACCAAATTTCAGCTCAATTGGACTTTTGGTTCCTGAGAAACAGGTAATGTAACTTAACTCCACCCCCTATCGATGATCACACCACAACCTCTGCAGACATAAGTAATTAGGTCATCAAAAGCCACTTACACATTAGCGCACTGAAGCACCATACCAAATTTCAGCTTGATCAGACCTACAGTTCTTGAGAAAGAGTTATCTGACCTTAGTTCCACCCCCCTAGGTATAGCCATGACCCAAACTTTGCATATCATCTTTGCTCCCCTCGCCTATGAAAATTTGTAAGGGAACTTTGTCACCTTTCACCATGTTAATTTTATCCTTCATCTTGTCCATTATAACTGCTATTATTTAACCTCTATCTAAAATTGTGAAAGAAAGCCAAAACCTGGAGGTTATATAATGCCTCTCTTCTGTGATTAAATAGATAAAGATTCCATCAGAATGGACATGCACCTAACATACAAACTACAAGAAAATAAACAAAAGTCTATCTCATATTTTAATGTCCCAAAATAGGCAAGATGAAAAACTCACAGGTTGTCTGTGTATACACTGAGCATTGGAACTGCAAAGAGCTCACACACAAGAGTTTTCTTCATTGACTCCTCTCAGCTTTCTGCATGGAATCAAAATATTTACACTCCAGCTCTCCCCAAAAACAGCAGGCAAGTAAGCATGATTTTCCAGTCCATCAAGAAAAATTAAGCAGACAGTTCTCTGGCTTAGCAAACTACCACTGTAAAGATGGCTTGATTACAGTGTAAATGTACAATATATACATGCCATCCTGTCTTTTAAACCACTGTAAATAGCCTGCCTATTGTTAGGTAAACTCATAATACAGAACAGAATTTATAAAATACCCTGATAAAGGATATTGAACATCCTTTCAGCCAGTCTGTTTCCTCTCAAGGTTTTTTTCCTCATGTCACCTCTGTGAGTTTTTCCTCACCACTGTAAAGATTTAAATCTATATTCATATTTTGCTAAAGCTCCTTTGTGATAATGTCCATTGTTAAAAGTGCTATATAAACCAAATTGAATGGAATTGAATTTGTGGTAATAGGCACAATATAGTTCAAGAACCCACATTAAATTAAGCAGCTCCTTCATGCCTGGAACACAAAAAACACATCAAAACTCTGAAGTAATCAAAAACAACAAATGTGAGTTTATATCAAGTCAGCCAATTTCTCCACTACAGTCTGTCCAAAAGGGCCTGCTACTGTGAGGTGTTCACAGAATACATTGAGGAATCCAAAACTACACTTGTGTAATGCCCATTTTACTGTAAATTTATATTTATATAATTTGTAACAATTCTCTGGAAGTCAGGCACAAGTGCAGATAATCTTTATTAAGTAAAACACTAATCAAACAAACACAGACAAGGAAAGAACCAAACAAATAGGGGAAACAATAACAAGGACTAGACAAAGGCAAGGCAAGGAAAACAAACACAAGCTACTCACAATACAAACACAACAAAAATGCTCAGCAACAAAGACAAACATCAGAAATTATATAGGAGAACTAATTACCCGGAACACCAAACAGGTGTTCAAAGACAGGAAGCGAGCCAAACAAGGATGGGATGCCCTATGAAGTCTGGATGGGAATTATCTTTTATTTAACACAACCAAATTGTACTTTTTTTTTAAACTTAATTTGTACTTAATATTTTGAAAAATTACAGTGACAGAAAGGTGCCACTAAATTAAGATTATAAATGATGTCAAAAACTATCACTGTAATTCATCATGTCATCAGTACACTGTTATATATATATATATATATATATATATATATATATATATATATATATATATATATACAGTGGTATGAGAAAGTTTGGGCACCCTTGACAATTGGCATTATTTATATTCACCAATC